>MJUU01038099.1:0-45112 GCA_002080025.1 Modiolus philippinarum
CGTATTGTTTTTTCTCTACTGAATTGGCTTGACTACCGGAATTGGCATGTTCAGCACAGCGGATGTCTTATGAGAAGCGGGTGATGCTGGCTCCATCTGAACAATGGTTTGAAATTGGGTCCATGTTGTTCATCCGTATTAGTTTCTCAATTTTTCTATTCTGTGCCGTACTTGTTTTTGACATCTATTTTGGTTGCGATGTTACAATGGTCTTTTGATTATTCTCTTTTAAACTGTTCGGATCCTGCTTATTTTACACAAAAATTCATACAAAGAAATAGTCAGTGCTAAATCTTCTTCTTCGTTAACTAAGAACTAAGATTTGTCTGCAGTCAAAGACATGCAGCAAGCATTTTATCACCCGAAGTAATATATATTACATGTGGATTCTTAAAAATCTAACAATTTGTTGGAGAATGTTAAACGTTGCTCATATTCTCAAATACATTGTCTCTAAACGTTTGATTAGTCTACACTATATACCAAACTAAATCATGATAATCTAAACTCACGAATTCGAGATATCATTCTAAACACCTGAGCCGATTCAAAGAAATTCGTTATCCACCCCTTTTTCCAGAAAAAAATTAGAAGATAAATTTGCTACTACGTAAAGCAGTTATGACATTTGATTTTCTTATTGATACCGGTAATATAAAGCTTTATTATTTAAATTCCGTCCCATACCATCATCAAATAAGTTCTTTAAAAGATACCTTAGTCTGTATTTGAAGATCATGAAGAAAGTAAGTGCCCCCTACATTACATGACGAATATATTCAAAGCTTTTTATTTGTATGTAAAGCACATTATTACAACTGCTTTATCAGAGAATTAGGTATTAATCACAATACTCCAGGATGTGCTACATACAAAACAGTTTCATTTGACAGAGGTGAAATCCTTTCCAATCACAGGTCTTTCTTGTCCTCCTTGAATATCAATACTAAAAATTATAATAAAGATCCGCAAAACCTATATTGGGTACAAAAATTACACAAACATCGATGTCAGGAAAGATACATAGCAGAATCTTCATCGTGCTCGACTACTGAATTATCTATTGAACTAACTAAAATTTTGTCTAAGACCGGCATAAAGCAAACTGTGAAACTAATCATGCCTGAAGTGACATTAATCATATGTGAATACTTAAAAATTCGAAGGATTTATTGGAAAATCTTAAATCTCGTTCATTTTCTCAAATACATTCTCTCAAATATTTGCTTTTTCCACACTGTATACCACGCTTCCTCATCACTAGAATCACGAATTAAAGGTGTCATTTGAAGAGTCATAAGTTGTCGAAATGCGCATATGCAGAATTTAAATTCACAGTAACTTCGGTATTTAGCCATTTAAAAGCCCTTGCCAAACAATTGACAATATATTTATCACATTTGGAGATGCCTTTTATCAATTTATCAACAGTAAGTTGGCATACCAGTAGGCTGCTCCTCTACTTGCAGACTTGTCTTTATATTCTTAAGACATTAAATTTCTTCAGGAACTCGTTAAAGATCATACAATAAAAGATGCTAGATCTTTCGATCTCGCTAATAGAAATATTGATGATGTTTTTTTCAATCAATAATGCATCTTTTGCTGAATGGATCCCATTAATATATCCGCCAGAACTAAACATAAACGAAAGAAAATACTAGATTTACATTATTTTGGACTTACATCTCTAATTTGACTTAAATGGTGATCTCAATACTAAATTTTACGACAAAAAGAATGATTTTAAATACAAGATGATCAATTTCCCTAACATGAACAGTAATATTTCAAATTCCCCTGCTTCCGGAGTGTATGTTTCACAGCTGATTCACAGCTGATTCGTTACACGAGAGCTGGAACAAATTATAGACTTTCTCATTAGTCAAAATTATCTTCATGAGCGCCGAATAAATCAAAGCGTAAAAAATTCCGTCTCATACGACGATTAAATAAGTTCTTTAATAGATATCAGTCATTTGTGGGAAAAATTTAAGTTTTGGTCCTAGCTCTGATTCAAGAATCCTTTTTTACTTAGTGCTTCGATTATCATTTCTTTTAACCCTCTACGACCTTTCAATAGCAATTACTGTTGAGGTGCTAACGGACACCATGGAAGAGGAGGTTTGGCTAGCCATAAAACCAGTTTAATCCACCATTTCTTTTAAATGCCTGTACCAAGTCAGGGCCATTGCAGTCGACAATTTTCTAGTGGTTTCCACATGATTTGTCTTTTTGTCTCATAGACTTCGGCCCTTGACAGCTGTGTTCGGTAATTTTGTTATTACCCAATTGGATATTGCACTTGTTAGAAAATTATACCTTGTATTGCAGTGTGAGTCGCAACTTGAAGAGCATTTAATTGCCTTGGACTTATACGACAACTTTTGTATGTGTTCAGTTGCAATGAGAAACCTTCCTGTACCAAGTTATTTATATATATTTAATGTGGAGATAGTTTTGATTTAAATATCGTGAGAGGGTTTATTATTATGTCACCCCAGACGTAGTCGGGGTGACATGTTGTTATTCTACGTTTCTTCTGATTATTAAGGTCTTTCACGACTCCAGTCGGAAAGACCTTCTTGTAATTCTTCCGATTATTTTTATTATTAAGGTCTTTCACCACAGTGAAAGACCTTATTGTAATTCTTCGGATTATTTTTTTTTTATTCTTTTTGGTCCGCCGCAAAAGCTGTGAAAAAACTACGCGACATATCATTTCGATACTTGGTGTGATAAATCGACATCACTGTGGGATCTCAAAACCGAGTCAAGCATCTTGACCTATTTTTAGTAACAGAGTTATCTGCCCCGGAACAAAAAATCTTGTTATCGCTTAAACTCGGAAAACGTAAAAGATAGCTGATTAAGAGTAATGAGTAAAATGTTCCTTGAGTCATGGCGGAACTTCATTACATTTAGACCGAAACTGTGCAGTATGGTATTTCTTGAGTTATTGCCCTTTGAATAATTTTGGGTTTCCGTAAATTTTTTTTCCTCAGAAACCGCAAGTCGAAGAGACCTGAAACTTTCACCATTGTTCATAAGTCATATATGGCCATCTGAAAATGTCAAGGTCAAAGGTCACCGGTCAAGGTCACCGATGACCTTTAGCCTTGTTATCGCTTCAACTCGTAAACCGTAATAGATGGCTGAAAACATATAATGGCGAAAATGTTCCTTATCATGAGACGCAACTTTGTTACATTTGG
Organism: Modiolus philippinarum; assembly: GCA_002080025.1. NCBI lineage: Eukaryota > Metazoa > Mollusca > Bivalvia > Mytilida > Modiolidae > Modiolus > Modiolus philippinarum. Next base: position 3,216 of record MJUU01038099.1, read on the forward strand.
TCCGAAGATATTTGACGACTCTTTATATGAGTTATTGCCCTTTGAAAGATTTTGAGTTTCCGATAATGCTTAATACTACCGCACGATAAGTCGTAAAGACCTGAAACCTTCACCATTGTTAATAAGTAATATAAGGCCATCTAAAAATATCAAGGTCAAAGGTCACCGGTCAAGGTCACCGATGACCTTTTGCCTTGTTATCGCTTTAACTCGTAAACTGTAAGAGATAGATGATCAAATGTATTTGAGAAAATGTTTGTCTCATTGAGGTCTACATTTGACACTTGGGTCCAAAATAATTAGACCATTCATTTTCGACCCTATGGCCCAAAAACCATTTTTCGAGGTCCGATTTTAGATTTTTTTGCCTATACCTCAAAAACTATTAAAGATACAAAGAAACTATAAGAATATAAAATGTTCAGTTCAAAATGGCATACAAAATGGGGTCAAGGTCAAAGGTTATGGTCCTTAGCAACAACGTTATTTGCCATAAAAGTTCATAGCAACCATAGGCAAAAAGTTTTCTTATGTCGTAAAGAGGAAATAAATGACATTGCCAGCCGGAAGTGACTTTCATGTCCTTAGCAACAAGCTAATTTTTCGAAAAAGTCCTTAGCAACCGTTGAGCAAAAGACTAATAAAGATCAGAACTTTTGTTTACAACACATTTTGAACTGAAATAGACAACAAAATCAAACTCAAACATGTGATCATGGTGAAAATCGGCGAAAGACCTTGCAATTGTTCTCTGAACAATTGACCTTTTAATTATCATTATTATTATTCTTTTTCTTCCAATAATTTTGTCCTCATCGTCATTTTGAGACGGCTTGATGTAATCAAATGAAACTTGGCAAGAAGTTAGATCACCTTGAGGAGTTGTGCTCTCCATGAAATTTTATTTCAAAATGGCCGCCATTTCCAAGATGGCCGCCGAAATACGTCAAAATTTCAACATTGTCGGAATTCACCGTAAATTGATTTCTAGGTAGATTTTGAGGCTTCGAACAAGGTGGTATCATCTAATTGGGGGTCTGGGGTGACATCGGCTATTGCTTGCAATTGCAAATCTAGTTATTATTGCAGTTGGAGTTAACATATGTGTTATAGTCTCATGTTCATTTACTCCGTATCCTTTCGTAAATTATTTAATATGCTAATTAAAGTAATCTCCACTTTGAACCATACAAAACTAACTTGAGGTTTCTCATTGACATGTAAGCTTGTAATATATCCCAACTTTATTTTTTCTGCCGAACGACTTCAAAAAGGTTTGAGGTTATGGCTTTTTGTCTTGACTGCCAAAACTGTATGTCCCCAGTCGAGTCCAATGTTGTCTGATTCAGTTTAACACACTTAAAATCGCTGTAAGGAATTAAGATTATACCTTTACTATTACCGTTTCATTACCGGTACTAATATACAATGCAGGAGATTTTATAAGATAATAAAAAAAATTGGCGCCGTAGTATCTGGGTGCCCCTAGAAGACTGCTTGTGAAGGAGACAAAAATATTATATAAGTTTTGATAAAAAAAGGATATATATGTAAATGTACACAAACCAAAATCCCGCTTAGTACCATGAAATGAGTAAAAGGAAAAACATAATTTTATATTGCTGCACTTCATGTAAAATAACCTATCAGGTCATTAAAAGTTAAAATCAATGCTTTTTACTAGGTTCGATCTACAGCTATTCACGCACTGCATGAATATCATACATTTAATTAATACATGTACACTGTACTGAGAAGGTACTTTTCATAAAGATGATTAATTAAATTTCTACGAATCTTGTTGTGACACCTGCTTTTTTACCCAAATCCAACTCGTTTCTCTTATGGTAGATAGACTGTAATATTCATATCCATGAGATTTTGTTGTAAGTCGACACAATTGAAGAACCAAATATACTTACCCGAAATCTGTAATAAAAAGTATGGGTCACCGTGCTTCCTCTTTCTAGAACTGAGATCAAAGTTTGCCCGTTTTTAGCAATTTTTCAGGTAAATTACATATAATGCACATGGAAAATACGGACAGGCAATTTTTAGCTTAATAGAAATGAACTTTTTATCCATGAGAATTTGATGTATTTTTGTGAACATATAGTTTACAATGTATTTTTTGGTTAAAGTAAAAAAATGTATATGTCACCATGCTTTTAACGGAGATATTTTACAAAGTGTCCGGATTTAACATCATTTACAGGAAAAGGGAGTTAATTCGCGGCAAAGTAAACGAAATATGACGTTTCACATCTGTCATTCAATTATGACGTCACAAAGGAAAAGCCGTCAAATTACTGTTCCGGCCCGAAAATCAAACCTAACCCGTATCCGACTCTTTATTTTTCTAATGCGCGATTGAATTGCGCAGCGCAACAGTGTCTATCTACCTTAAAGTGTTGTTTTATTGATACCAACACCATGCAATGACTTGTATAAAACATCCATGAATCCATTGTGACAAAGTTTTTTAGGTTAACTTAAGGTAGATAGACAGTAATATTCAAATCCATGAGATTTTGTTGTAAGTCGGCACAATTGAAGGACATATCCTACTTAACCGAAATTTGTAATAAAAATTATGGGTCACCATGCTTGCTTTTTCAAGAATTGAGATCAAAGTTTGCTCATTTTTAGCAATTTTTTACAAAGAATTCACGGGGAAAATATGGAAAGATAATTTTTAGCTTAAGAGAAATGAACTTTTTCTCCACGAGTATTTGATGTATTTTTGTGAAAAGATAGTTTCTGATGTAATTTATTGGTAACAATAAAAAAATGTATATGTCACCATGCTTTTAACGGAGATATTTTACAAAGATTCCTGATTAAACATTATTTACGGGAAAAGGGAGTTAATTCGCGGCAAAGTAAACGAAATATGACGTTTCACATCTGTCATTCAATTATGACGTCACAAAGGAAAAGCCGTCAAATTACTGTTCCGGCCCAAAAAATCAAACCTACCCCGTATCCGACTCTTTATTTTTCTAATGCGCGATTGAATTGCGCAGCGCAACAGTGTCGATCTACCTTAAATATGTGTTCCCGATTTTGACATGTCTATAGACTTTGATTTTTGTAATTATCCCATCCCTGGTTCCTTCGGTATTCTACTCCATAAATCTTATCATCACTTTCCCAACTGTAATATACCTAAATATAAATATCAATATACTTTCACCCTAAAACAGTACTCATAAAATTAAACAACGGCAGTAGAAAACCGCAGGAATAAAGCAAAAGATTACATAAACAAGGCAAAGGCGTGAATACCAGAAAACAGAAGACCAAAGACACTACATGGCAACAAAACACACAACCACTACATATATAACACAAAAAACTAAAGCACTAACAGTGTTAACTCTCCAAAACAGAGTGACATCAGGTACTCCGGAAGAGTAAGTATGTCCTGCTCTGTATACCGTCACACTGTCAGTTGGTCAATTCAGGGTGAAGTCAAAATTGGAAATGTCAAATCTGGGAAGACGTGAATTTCATATCTATCTATGATGTCGTGGTGACGGCCATAGAATTTCTGAAGGCATGAAAGTAACAACGGCTGCATATCCAGAAATGAAGGTCGGTGTTCTCATGAATATTCATTATAATATGCAAGAAAAGCTGCCTTTATTGCTATTAAACGAGGATTATGTGGTTCAACCGTTACTGATTTTTCTTTTAAACTTACCTTGACATTTAAGCATGACGTTAAACGCCAGTCGTAAATTTTCAGAGAAAAGTCTAGTTTTGATATCAGTTTTGTAGCTTGATACGTTTTGAAATTGATGCATTTTTACCTTCTGTAGAACCTCGAATTAAAAACCTACATGAATAAGGTTTGTTGTGACATTTTCTTTGAGATTCGAAGTTTAATTCCTGCCCCGTAACTTGTTTAAGTAATGACTTTCTTATAAAAGTTTGGCAACGAAGTTGGAGAAATCGACGTTTTCAGCCTTTTTTCAAAATATTCATAATGAAATGTTAAAGGTCTCCCGCTTAAAATTTTCAAAGTGCATAGGAACCTCGAGATTAAATGCGAAATCAATCCGATAAGACTTGGGTGATTTATTACGGAATGTTCTGTCAAAATATGTCCCCGCACTTGATCTACAACCAAGTATTAAGTAAATATAGCTGTTTTTCGTTATTTTGCCTATTAGTTCAATGGGATTCTGATTTCCGAATTTGATCCACGATTATAATATGCATATGAGCAATCGATTCTGGTTTCTTGATATGTGAACATATCCCTGACTCAGCAATTTTTATGACAGTGCTTTTGCTATTTCCACAAAGCTTGAGCTTCAAGCTCTACAACAACAGATTAATTGTGAAATATAAAATCCATATGCTGCGGGTAGGTATATTTCTGCTGAGAAAAGAGGTGTGTGTGTGTGTGTGTGGGGGGGGGGGGGGGGNGGGGGGGGTGAACCATCATGGCGCTTTAAATAATGAATGAAAGCTTTTGAAAAATATTAAATTTAGCAAAGGACTGTGACATCAGCATGCATTTGCTGTGTTGCTCTTTTCGCCAAACGATCCGCAGATTTGAAAAAAAAAAATACCGAATTGTTCAAAGACGATACTAAATTACAATAAGGATAAATCTGCCAAAAACATAATTCCTCTAGAATTTTTCATCTTAACATCACGTTCGTCTTCGAGTTCTTGTGGAATTTCACGATGTCTTTCCAAAAACTTTTTCCTGGATTGTAACCATGTTAAACACTTTTTTATTGTACAATATATTCTAACTCCAAATATTTTTGATATAATGGTGTTTATTTATTGTGTACCCGTTTTTTCTTTTACTAGTTTATTATGTGAAGGTTTAATGTACAAAAATTGAAAGTCCACAAAAATAGTAGATAAACCTGAATGTCCCTGTGAGATTATATGATACTTATAACAAAGATAACTTTTTATGTGGTATTTTAGCTTTGTGTATTTAACTTCTGCAAGATCAGCAGTAGCTCATTACATTACACAACTTAGCATATTGGTTATTCATCCATCTGTAGCCTATAGTACCCGAATAAAAAAAATCAACATAGCAAAAGGATAACTAGGGATAAAAAAGTGATACTTCATCACAAGACTTCCAGTCAATGTTTAATTATATTTTATTCAAATAACATGAATAGGATCGGATAGCAGACTTGGCAACATAACATACAGTCAAAGGGACATGATTCAAAATAATTTACACATTGGAATTATTATTATTCTGATTTCAGAGTATTTCTCGCAATTTGATTGGCTGATGCTGTCCTAATAAATTTTCCGTATTGAGTCAATTCGAATTACCTTCCCTTACGTCATTGACCTAATAAAAAAATGTTCGTATTTGGTTACGTCCCTTTGTGTTTTTAAGATGACGACAGCAATGTTGCATAAACTAAATTAACAATTATTTTACCTTTTATGTACGTGAACTTTTGTAGATATAGATACTATTTTTACTTTTTAACCAAGCACGATAAGTTGTATATACACCGCATGAATGTTTTAAATCTGCGACCAATAATTATCTTTTAGATTTTAATCTATTTAAACATAAGTTGTATTTTATCGGATATATCTGACTGCTCCCAAACATAAAAGAAGAAGAAGTTGCCTGTCACTTGCAAACTTTGTAAGGAAAATTTACATTTAACATGTTAAAACTGTGTACAATAGTAATTACCACAGTTCTCCTAAACAGTGGAGAATCGATGTGAAAGTTCCAGGCGTTTCTTTCCCTACGCCGATTTGTTGATTTTAACGGAGTCATCATGATTGATGGCCGTTTATTTTGAAATTTGCAATGATTGAACAGGATTCCTGGGTTTGGAATTCTGCCAATGATTGAATTAACATGCATGGGCCATGTAAGGAAAACCACGCGCAAACCGTAAATCCGTCATGGCCAATCCACCCAAGGTCAAAGAATGAAAATGACAGTTAAAATATTGTTTCATTAAAATTCATCATTATTTCATTTTTTGTGTGTTGCTGTAATTTTACTAACGCACATGCCTCGAAGTGAAATACTTGAACGTGAATTGTCGTCTAAAGAAAGAACATAACTGCTCCATTTGGCTTTGCTGTCGACTGGATATTGAACTGCATGTGTATGGGATTTAATCATTCACGAGGAGAAACAAAATTATTCACGGTTTTTCATCATCAAATTTATGATTGATTGATTGATTGTTGCTTAACGCCAACTTTAGCAATATTTCAGCTATATCGTGGTGTGAACTGTTAATATTAGTAATAAATATACAGTTGGAAAAGTAAGTCACTAAAAACATATTGCTATGTACAGATAAAAATGATTTCTAAAAGATAAAAAATCATATTTCAGATAATTTAAGATAAATAGATCAAATTTGATGAAATTTAAAAATTGGATAATATACTTGAAACCATTTTTAGTTTGTACTTTGTATACCTATACTGTTGTTGAATATAAAACTTTGGGAAGATATGCTTTCAAAATCAGGATATTTAACATGCATTCTACTAGTACAAAGTGGTATTGTCCTCATACAAGATTAATTAGGAATCACCAAAAAATTGTTACAATGTACAGGGTGTGGATTGTCCTTCTTTGGGAAATCAGGATAAATTCGTTACACAGTGCTGAATTGTCTTAATACGGAATTTATCGGATTAATGAAATTCATATCGGGTTCCGCAGTTGTGTAACTAAAATACATTGTTGTAATATTTTTACCCTTAATAAAATTTATTTAGTAGAATAAATAAATTATGAAGTTATTAGTATAATTTATCTTTTAACTATCTGTCTAGATACTTAAGTCAGTTGCCAAAAGATGTCAGATAAGTAAGTGTACCCATTCAGAAGGTTTTTACAAATTTGTAAAAGTGATATAGTAAAGAATATTAATGTATAAATAGAATTGGTTGTATTTAATTCATAAGAATTTATTATTTTAATTTTTGCACAAAAAAAAAAAGAAAAAAAAGAAAGAAAACAACGACAATACAATACCGAAGGAACAAAATAAGGGAATAGAAAAGCTGTGAAATGAATAATTTGAAGTGAATAGTATTAACTGAGTACAAAAATAGTAATTGTGCAATACATGATACCCCTCCACGTTTCACAAAATTTCTAAGTTAAAAGGGGCATAACTCAAAAACTATATGTACCGCTCAACCCAAAATTATACTTAGCCTGTGTTTTGTGGTAAACAATTTATATACCAAGTTTGAAGACAGTATGTTATTTCAATCACAAGTTATGAGTAGGAAAGATTTACAAAATTTCCAAAGTTTCAAGGGGTATAACTCCAGAACCTCTAGGACCTCTGAACCCAAAATGGTACTTGACCTGAGTTTGAGGTAAACAACTTGCATACCAAGTTTGAAGACCCTCTGTAATTTCGATCACAAGTTATCAGTCAGAAACACTAAAATTCGCAAAACTTCAAAGTTTCAACTGGCATAACTCCAGAACCCCTTGGACATCTGAACCAAAAATCGAATTTGACACGAGTTTTGTGGTAAACAACTTGCATACCAAGTTTGAAGGACTTGTGCTATTTCGTTCACAAGTTATCAGTCGGAAACCTTCGGGGGACGGATGGACGGACAGACGGACGGACGGAGAGACAGACAGACGGACGAACACACGACTGAGGGTATCACATAACACTTCGCCACTACGTGTGGCGTGGTAATATAATAATAAATAAAATAAAAATTGGTACTGAATCAGTGTTTATCCAAAATTAGAATACAGTGTATCAAACATATTACTACTTTTTTGATAAATGAATGGAAAGCAAACAATTTTCATTCTACTCATAATTTAATAATCCATTCCCATATAAGATATTTTGGATGCAAGAAACGTTATTAAGTTCATTGCAAGCAGTTTTCAATGGTATTCTTACAGTTTCATGAATAGGGCAGGAGATAAGAAGGTGAAAATTATCTTCAACCATGTCCCTGCAGTCTAAATATTATGGATTATCAGACAAGAAATGGGAATGTAGATGATTATTTATATTACTAGCTTCATTTTTAATGTATTTTGTTTTCTTTTCTGTTTCAAATATAAGAATATTCGGGTGACTTTCTAAGATCAGAGTTTAAACTTTATCTCTTTCATGCATAGCTCTGTCCTTAGCTGAATTTTGGCTTATCTATTTATATTCTTTTGGTTATTTGTTCTCTGTCTGCTTTTACACGTTTTTCGGTTAATGGACTTCCAAATGTTTTGGTTTGATCTGCACTAATGAGACATAAGTTGTCGAAATGCGCATATGCAGAAAAGAAATTAACAGTAACTTCGGTATTTTGTAATTTCTTAAAAACAACGGCAGTAGAATACCGAAGGAACAAAGAAGTGGAATTTACAAAAATCGAAGTCCAAAGACAGGGCCAAAACGAAAACAATGACGTTAGACGCAGAAAACAATGACGTTAGACAGATACAAAGCAAAGAAATAGATACCACAACATTCATGTCACTCCCGGTTTTCATGGGAGTTAACACTATGAGTGCCTTAGTTCTTAATGTTATCTTTTTATTTCCCTGCATTGTAGCTGTCTCGCTTCCTTGTTTTGTCTTTGTTTTTATCTGTTACAGTTTTTGCAATGTCTTTGGATTCGATTTTTGTAGTCGTCGCTTCCCTTGTTCCTTTGGTATTCTACTGCCATTTTTTCAAAACAAAGGCACTCACAGTGTGAACTCCAGTGAAACTTACAGTGACACCAGGTGCTCCTGAAGGGTAAGCATGTCCTGCTCTGTTAACATCACCCGTCACACTGTGAGTGAGTCAATCCAGGAAAATGTTAAAAATCGGTAGTCAAATCCGGGAAGACGTGAATCTAGCTGAAAATGTCCGCTTTCATTTGGGATACTGACAAGTCACATCTTTCAATGATGTTATGGTGACGGCAATAGAATTTTTTGAGGGATGAAATTAACATAGATTGAACAAATTCCTGACTAGGCAGCTTTTGGGACAGTGTTTTTGCTCTGTTCAAAAATCACTGTACAAACTACACGCTCGACAGTAACGAATCAACTCTGAAATGTACATTCCATAGGCTGGAGAGGTAGGTATATTGCTGCTAAGAAAGGGAAAGTTCACAATTGGGAAATTAAAATAATCACTCTTGCCATATAGCTTAGATTTCAGTCCATCTCCGTCAATATACAGTAAAAGATCAAAGCTGAAGTAGGTATATCAGTTGGTCTTTAATTTCAAGCTAATTGGGATAGATCTGATGTAAATACTCCTTAAATTTATGATTTTTAAGAGAGAGTACATCGTCTATGTAGCGGAGGCTGAAATTAAAGGACAGGGCTAAATGTTTTTGTTTTCTTTGTGAAACCCTTGTAAAAATTTGGCCTCGTACGAGTAAAGGAAAAGGTCAGCTAAAAGCGGCGCATAGATAGTTCCCATAGGAATCCCTATTGTCTGTTGGAAAACAGGACCTCCGGATTCGACAAAAATATTGTCGATCAAAAAAGTTAATATTTTGATTACGTTAGTCTCAGTGTACTTCTTGTTTGAATCAGTGTGGTTCTTAACAAAATATGTCTTGTCTTTCCCTATAACTAAATAGGTTGATGTATTAAATCTGCAATTCCTGTTTTCAGTTTTTGTGTGGTAGGGCTGTATGAAGAGTAGAAAAGTCAAAAGTTTGAATGCTATGGCAATGGGTAAGACTGGTTGAGGATAGCTGTTCCAGGAGATCTTTTGAATTTTTAAGAATCCACATTTGATTCACGCCGCTTGTGGAGTAAGCTTTATCACAGTAATTTTTAGGTCATCTCTGGCTACGATCAACAAAGTAGTGAGGTGCTGTGAAAGAGGTTTAGTGGTGCATCTGGAAGACCCGGTAATGAATCTCTGTATGGATTCTTATGAAGTTTTGGTACCCAGTAGATGTAAGGGAGTTGATTGTTTTCATCATTTGCTTTTATGCCAAATGATGCTAAAACTGAAGTGTGATTTTTTACAATCTCATCCCTCGATATTGTGGTAGGGGTATAAGTAGGGTTTCCAGATAAACTGTCGATGCCCATCTTCTTCACAAGGCAGTCGAGATAATGTTTCTTACACACAAATAGTATGTTGTTAGAAGCTTTGTCTGCAGGGACAATTACGTAATTTTCATGGAGGTTGGTCAGAGTTCTTACTACTAGGGGATCTTCAAATATAGTGGGATTTCTGGTTTTCATTGTTGTTTTTAAGCGCCGGATGCGATTTACAATTAATGACTTTATGGACCTGATCAAGTCGGACAATGTCTCAACGTCCCCTTTCTCTTTCTTTGTCCACTTCCTAGCAAAGTCTTCAACCGCATCCATCAAAATCTTGAAATTGTACTTCCATTTGATGTGCTGGGGCTCACGGAATTTTGGACCTTTTGAAAAGACATCTCGTAGTTTGAGGTTGTCTACGATATATAGGTTACCAGATATAACGTGTCCAGTCGGACTATAATTGAATGGGGAAGGGGAGCAAACACAATCAGGTGGTTTGGCTTTAAAGTCATCAATTTGGAAGTAACGCAATACCCGTTTGTAATTGAAAATGGAAGTTGCAATTGGTTTAGTGTAGGAATAAGAGATAAGTGGAACTGATTGATCATTAAAATAAGGAAGAATGTTTAATGTCACTGTTTTGCTGTGTAAAATGTTAGAAAGATTTATACCGGCCAGGCCTTTTTATTGGCGAATTGAATTTTGATAAATGTTTGGTTATCAGGTTTGTTGGCAGATGTGATGTCAGGAGTTAGATATATCCAAAACAATCGCTGTTAATTTGTATTCTAGTGAATGACTATCAGTTGCGGATGATGCTAAACATGTTTTGTAGAAGGAATGAAGTTTTGAAAGTGGAAAGGAATACAGTTTGGTACGAATGTGATGAATACCTAGAGGAATGGTCATGAACGGAAGAAGACCATTAATTGAAATGTCATGCAGACTTGTGGCAGTATAGTGCCCATGTCCATGACTATGTGGTCTGTATTGGCCTCTATTCACTATATTCATCACATTCAACGAATTGCATCCTGGACTTGACAGATTACCTACACTTTTTATATTATCATTGCAACCGTAGGGTATTGCGGTCCCCAATTCTCTGATCCAGTATCCCTCTCTTTGTAGACGGTTAGGTGTACTAAGTGTAGAGTTATTAGTTTTATGATATATTTCCTCGATTATCCTGACTTTCATGCTTACAGTTGAGTGGTCAAGTTGGTTGAAATGTACGTAAACATGTCGGGTCTTGTTGTCCTTGACCTCGTATCTATGTCTAAGGTTATTTGTTTTATGATATATTACTCGATAATTATTTAATATATAGTTTGACGTAGATGTATTCATGTACATTTACAGCATATGGTTGCACAAGCTCATATAAATATGGAGGAGAATGACCATTTAATATTTCATACATGAGAATAACCTTGTGTTTTTCTCTCCTTTTATAAAGTTGTTCCCACCCTAGTTCCTCATACATTTTTATTTTGACGAATTAACACGAAGTCCGGTAATTATTCTACCTTCCTCGACTTGTACACTCTCAAGTAAATTTGCCTGATACATAGTAAAATTATCCCATACAGTATCAGCATACTCCAAAATTGGACGAATGAAAAATTAGTATAAATTTATAAGAGCTTTTCGGGTCCGCTGGAACTCCTCTTACACCTTAAATCGCAGAAACCTTGTTTTAAGGGTATAAGTAACACTATAAAAGTTTTCTCTGCCGAAGGTATCGGAATTTTGAAATTTGCCCTCAGGGCGGAAAAATGAGCGAAAATGTATTTCGAGTTATCCAGTAATAAGCAAAATCTTCTGAAGTATTCATGTTTGGAAGCTGAAACTTTGTATGCAAGTTCGATTATATGCATCTCATTTACTGATGATAGCGGTCTTTTGGTATGACCCCTGGGGGCATATCCTTAAGGGGCAAAAATGTTAAACATCAGTATTCATCAAAACTGGAACTCTATGTATAATTTTGATTTTGTGGTTTATATTTTCATAAGGAATTATTGGAATTGCTCTTTGAATCCGTACTAAGCTTTTAGAATTTAGACCCCGGTGCCAAATTTGGTAAATGTCCTGAAAATGTCAAAGACTAATAATTTTTGCAATTCCAACACGAAGTTTTACAATTAAACAACTTTTTAATGTAATCAGCCAGTATGAACACTAGGATTTCAAAAAATGATTCTAACTTTTGTAAATTTCCTGAAACTCTCAAAGACCTCTTGCTTTTTGGAATTTTAGCTAGCAACCATATCTTTTTTGATGCCTTATAGTTTTAATGATCATTTGCAATGGTCAGATTGCAAAAAAAAACTTGATTCTAATTTTGGTAAAGTTCCTGAAACTCTCAAAGACCCGTTATTTTTTGGAATTCTACCTAGCAACCATATCTTTTTCAATTATTTATAGTTATAATGATGAATTTCAACTATCAGGTTGCAAGAATCTTTGATTCTAATTTTATTAAATTTCCTGAAACGCTCAAAGACCCATTATTTTTTGGAATTTTACCTAGCAACCATATCTTTTTCAATTATTTAGAGTTATAATGATGAATTTCAACTGTCAGGTTGCAAGAATCTTTGATTCTAATTTTGGTAAATTTCCTGAAACTCTCAAAGACCCATTATTTTGGGGAATTTTACCTAGCAATCATATCTTTTTTGATGCCTTATAGTTTCAATGTTGATTTTCAATAGTCGGATTGCAAAAATATTTGATTCTAATTTTGGTAAATTTCCTGAAACTCTCAAAGACCTACAATTTTTTGGAATTCTACGTAGCAACCATATCTTTTTCAATTCCTTACAGTAGTGAAGATCATTTTCAATAATCAGAGTGCAAAAAACTGATTCCAATTTTTGTAAATTTTCTGAGACTCTCAAAGACCAATTTCTTTTTGGGATTTTACCTAGCAACCATATCTTTTTTGATGCCTTATAGTGATCATTTTCCATAGTCAGATTGCCAAAAAATTTTGATTCTAAGTTTGGTTAATTTCCTGAAACTCTCAAAGACCCATTATTTTTTTGGAATTCTACCTAGCAACCATATCTTTTTCAATTCCTTACAGTAAAAATGATGATTTTCAACAGTGAAGTTGCAAAAATCTTTGATTCTAATTTTTATAATTTCCTGAAATTCTCAGAAACCTGTGCTTTTTGAAATTTTACCTTGCAACCATATCTTTTTGGTGTTTTTACAGTTACAATAATTAATTTAGATTCAAAAACACTTGTCTTTTTCAAGGGGAGGGGTCCAAAAAGGGGTAGTTGGGGATCGCAATTATTGATTGGCTGTTTCATTTATAAATTTTGTCAATATCTGCATTCCACTTGCAATTACCTTGGAAATCCAAACCCTGGGACTAATATAACATAATAATTTTATATTAGTCCCGGCCAAACCTAAGTGGGTATGAGTTTTTACATCATTTACTTGATCGGCTGAATCTCCTAAATAAACTGTAAATAAAACAGAATCAGTCATTAATTGATTAAAATTCACTGCCCATTGTTGAGACCAGTAATGTATATGACCAAGATCAGCTGTTAAAAATTCAGATGCCTGCATATAATTTTGCTAATCTATAATAAGAAATAAAGATGTATCATCTGCCAATGGTATAATATGACAATTCAGACCATCAACTATGTTATTTAAAAAGAAATAATTCATGGCAGGTATATGGTTATTGGAAATTTAAGCATGGGCTGGGCCTTTATATTCGAATTTAACCCAGAGCGTTAGCGAGGGGTTACATTTACGAATATAAAGGCCCAGCCCATGGTTAAATGACAATAACCATATACCTGCCATGAATTATTATTTAGATTCTGATATGACAGAAAATGTAATTTTCCATTCTGAAGCGACCTAAGAGAAGGCGGATTTCCCGCTTCAATAGACCCTTTCACGATAACTGCGGTTACAAACTGTTCTTAACCTTTATTTCCTTCATACAGTAAGACGAAAAAAATTAAAAACATTGTTGTTTTTAATCACGTTTACTTACATTCCGATACCATTTACGCATGTGCGAAGTATATGGTTATCGAGTATTAAACTGGTTGACGATTAACAGTAGCCATGTTAGAATTAAGAAATAATTCATGGGCTCCAGTGGTTTGTCGGAGATTTACATATGGGTGGCCATTCGATTCTGATATGACAGAAAGTGTAATTTTCCATTCTGAAGCGACCTAAGAGAAGGCGGATTTCCCGCTTCAATTGCTTTCTGTGTCTATGACGTCACAATACACAATCTGACGTTTTCGAACAGATGCAAGTTCAAAATTCAAACCGAAAGCAAAATAAAACACATTTACGTGTCTGAAAGGCATGATTTAGTTAAAAACTGTTCTTAACCTTTATTTCCTTCATAAAGTAAGACGAAAAAAAATTAAAAACATTGTTGTTTTTAATCCCGTTTACTTACATTCCGATACCATTTACGCATGTGCGAAATATATGGTTATCGAGTATTAACTGGTTGACGATTAACAGGAGCCATGTTAGAATTAAGAAATAATTCATGGGCTCCGGTGGTTTGTCGGAGATTTAAATATTCGTTAATATTTTACCCAGAGCGTAGCGTAGCGGAGCGAGGGGTAAAATAAACGGAAATAATGGACACCCATATGTAAATCGACTACAAACCACCGGCGAACATGAATTATTTCGATTCTAATATGACATTTAATGATCTGCACGGACCTATAGTGTACACGGTAAGGACAGCCATTAAATAAGGTTTACTGACGTTTTTGTGCACAATTTTGACGTCGTCTGTTTCAGCGTAAAGACTGTTGTGACGTCGCTCATAATGTTATTGGAGATTTTCATATGGCTAGTCGTCATGGTTTCCATTGTTCCCATATTAGAATAATATATAAGGAATAAAAAATGGGACTCAAAACATAGCCTTGAGGTACCCCGACATCAATATCTTCCCACCAAGACCAAAATTCATCTAAAACTACTTTATGACTGCGTTGATCTAAATAATCTTAAATCCATTTATAAAGTATTCCATTTATTCCAATTTCCCGCAATCAGCTTTTCCACATATCTCGGTTTATGGATTTCCAAATGTTTTGATTTGATCTCCACTGAAGAGACATAATTTGTCGAAATGCGCATACACAGAAACAATATTCACAGTAAATTCGGTATTTTGTTATTTACCACTACTGGGTCGATGCCTCTGCTGGTGGGCTATTATTCCCTGAGGGTATTCACCAACCCAGTAGCTAGTACTTCCGTGCTAGCCCGAAAACCGATTTTATTCCAGAACTTGCAATATCTTAATTTTGAAAAAATATTTGTTAAAACCTAACGAGTATTTCCCTCTTTCCTTAGCTTATTTTGGCTTACCCTTTTTACATTCTATTGTTATTTTGTTCTGTAACAGCTTGTACAGATCTTTCGGTTTATGGATTTCGAAATGTTTTGATTTGAGCTGCACTGAAGAGACATAATTTGTCGAAATGCGCATTAAATATATCTCATCTCTCAAAACACAAATCGCACATCTTTACCAATATCAAGATTGCTAATGAAAGTGTGATATATACTTAGTAACTGGTTAAGAGTAGAATTCTTTGGTATAAATCCTGACTGATGTTCTGTTAAAATGCGATTTTCAATAACATTATTATGCATATATTAACTATGATTTTTACCATCACTTTACACAGAACACAAGTCAGTAAAATAGGTCCAAAATTTGAAACTTCTGATGCAGAACCTTTATTTTTATATATTGGAATAACATGTGAACGTTTCCAAATAAAGGTTAATCATCCACACTTGAAGGACTGATTGAATAGTAAGGTATGGCATGTAAAACTTTATTTAATATCATAGGTAATATACCATCGAGACCACTCGGTTTCGAGCAACTAAGTATTTTAAGTTGATCTTCAACTTCTTGTTCTGTTATAATAAAGTTACTTTCTGATTATTTATATCAGGTGGAAGATTTGGCTCCTCTTCAATATGTGATATACTTGAAAAGTAATTATTAAATATATCACATCTCTCAGTTGGATGAACTATAATTCTTCCATTGTTTTAAAGGGGGTGTAGTATTATTAGTTTGCACAGAGATTTGGCAATTCGGCATCATTTACCAGGTGGTATACTTCAATCAATGATTCCAAGAGTTGCTATTAATTGTGATCAATTGTGATAAATGATCGAAGGTCATGGGATCAAGGATCAAAATCGTTGAGATCAAGGATCACAAGGTTGCTATCAAGTTACTAAATACCGAAGTACTGTAAATTTATTTTCTGCATATGCGCATTTCGACAACCTATGTCTCTTCAATGCAGATTAAATCTAAACATTTTGAAGACCATAAGCTCAAAGATGTTTAAAAACTGATAGGGAGCAAAAAAACCAATATGATCTAAATGTTAAGCCAAAAAGCATTGCATGATGGAGTTCAACAAAATTTACAAAAAATTAGATATTGAAAGGTTCAAAAAAATAGTCGGCTTTCTGGTCAGCACCGAAGTACTGACAACTGGGCTGGTGAATACCCTCGGGGACTATCAGTCCACCAGCAGTGGCATCGACCCAGTGGTAACAAATAACAAAACACCGAAGTTACTGTGAATTTAGTTTGTGCATATGCACATTTCGACAACCTATGTCTCTTTAGTGCAGATTAAATCTATACATTTGGAAGACCATAAACTCAAGGCTACCAAATATTGTAATTAATTAAATCAAGAGTTGTAATATCTATGATTATACGCAAGCATGTCTCAATATAGAATTTTAAACAAAACAAATTATGCAATATTTTAATAATATTTCACTACATGAAAATTATTTACATTGCATGTACATGCATTTTCGTAAAATCATTTCTAATATGTTTGTTCAATTAGAACGAAATGTATTTTTGTTCATAGTTTATTTTTATCGTATTTATTTTTCATCTTTTAATGTATTATTTTATTTCTTTATTTGTCGTTTAATTCTTGCCAATATTAATATTTCTCAGTAAAAAAAAGTGGAGGTTTTGGGTAGCGATAAACCGGTTGAACCCTACAAGTGGCTTTACTAGTTGCGTTACCAAGTCCGGCTGTCCCTACTTTCTATCGCTGTTTACGTTTTTCTTTTGTTTTATTTGTGTTTTCCTGTGTAGATTCCCCGGCAGATTGTAGCATGTATTTGTAATTTTCAACCATTGTATATGTAATAAAAAAGATAACAGGAAACACCTACAATGGCCGAAAAACATAGCCACATGCCAGAAAGTAAATAGGAACTGCACAAGAAAAAAAACCACAATAAAAATACAAAAGACAAACATAAACAACGATAGGAACTCGGGACAGCCGGACTTGGTACCGGCACTAGCAAAAGCCAGCGGTAGGGTTAAACCGGTTTATGGGTACCCAAACCTCCCCTTTCTGTATCCTGTTATCCTTTTTATTTCATTTGAGATGCAAATTAACAAATATATATATATATATAAGTAAAAATTTAAAAAAAAAATAAAAAAGATAAATAAATAAAATAAAATAAAATAACAGACAATAATTTTTTTAATATATAAAATTTACATAATTCTATAGCTGAGGAGTACTTGCAGACTGCTGTATTCAGCTGAATGTATCGTTAATTTTAAACCCATTATGGTGTTCATTTTATATAACGTTCAGTATTTTGTTACTTATTTCCATTGGGCGATGCTTCAGCTATGCCCCTGCTTGTGGACTCCCCTCCCCCCACCGAGGGTAATTCCCAGCCCAGTAGCCAAAATCTCGATGCTTGGATGAAAGATGATTTAATTTGGAAAATAGCAATATCTATTTTTTTTGGAAATATTGCGAACTAAGGAGTATTTTCCTCGTACAAAGCTCTATTCTTAGCAGCTCTGTACTGTTGCTTTCGGTCTAGACTAGACACTAGACAGATGTACCTAGCAGACATCATAAACGCATTGACGTAGTTCATGTCTTGCAGTAGTTTGTGAGAAACTAATGGTCAAATTCAATTTATTTCCTTTGAAAATATTTAGACATAACGTATATGTATATGTTTATGTAGTTCTTACAGAAAAACAGCATGAAAATGTAGCATTATTTGACATTCGTAATTCATGATTCGGTTCATTGATAAAAAAAATTCCCGCGGTGCGCTATAATTTTTACAAGTTTTGTTATGAATGGAAGCATAGTAACTTCTACGATAACCTTTGTAACTCTTAAAGCTGTATGCATCTCTTATTATAATAATGACTTTTAATAGTTTCATTGTTTACATTTTAAAAGATTTAAGCATTCCGGGATCCAAATCATCGTATTCAACCTCGGCCCGTCTTTCAATGTTCACATTTTGTGTACGGGTGCGCGCGCATATTGTACCTCCAGCGTTGGAGAGCTAAGAATCGGCCATACTAGTACTTATTTACATTGTACGGCTCGTCTGCAAACGCCGTTTATGAAATGAATTGAAAAGGATAGATTATATGACCTTTAAATCTTTTGAATTAACCATTATGCAAATGTATCAAGAATGAATTGGTACAGTCTTATAGGGGTCATTTGGAATAAAAAAAAATTATGTCGTAATTATGACATATGATGTCGAAATTACGACATAGCGATGTTGAAATTACGACATAGCTATGTCGAAATTAGGATGTCGAACTTACGACATAGGTTTTCACATTTTTATATCCTACAGTACAGACCACGCGAATTTTAATTTCTCCATGTATGAAACCGAATCCTTGAACAAATTTAATCCAACTTTACAGGAACAGTGTATGGAAGATCCTTTACAAAGATTGCCCATTTCATGCGGATCCAACAAAAAACACGGCCACGAGCCTAGAACTTAGTGTTATATCGGATCATTTGGGAAAGCATCATTTCAATTATCTACTTTCAAGTACATCAGCAAACGAATACATAAGCAAGAGCGAGGAAAGGGGAAATTCTAAAATCATAAATCCAAAATCACGGCAATACACAGCAACACGAATTGGGACAGTATGACAAAGACGTAACAAATAAACAAAACTGAACAAGAACGCCACAAAACTAAAGCACTAGCAGTATGAACCCCTATAAAAACTGAGGTATCGGCAGGTGCTCCGGAAGGGTAAGCACGATCTGCTCCACGCGTGGCACCCTTCACATTGCCAGTGAAAATTTCGGTTTTGTCACAGTCGGTGTTACATGTAGTCAGTCCAGTAACAAACTCTGGATCTACCTAAAGATTTCTGTTCTCATTTGTGAAACAGAAACATTGTAATGGTCTGTCAAATAGTGGTGACGATCGTAAAACTTCTATAGTAACAATTGCAACAGTGACTGAACATACCCTTGATGTATAAGTTTTTGAGACAGTAATTTCGCTCTGTACAAACTACAGACACGGCAATAGCGAATGAGTTGTGAAATGTACACGCCATATGTCAGAGATGTGGGAACATTACTGCTCAAAAACGGTTCACAATTGGAAAATCGAAATCATCACGCTAGTAGTAAAGTTTTGTTTTCAGACGTCCAGGGTTGTAAATGTAGAGGTATAGGTCCAGGTATGATGCTGATGATGGTGTATCAATGGTTTCTCTTTTATTTCGAGTTCATTTGGGTATATAAGATGAAGGTTATCCTTAAATTGAGGATTGTTCAAGCTTTAGCGGAAAATTTAATAAACTTTACTGGAATGATGTATAGAAGGTGCTTTACAAAGTTTGCTAATTTTGTCCCGATTCGATAAAAACCATGGCTTCCAGCACAAAACATCGTTTAACATTGGCCTCAAGGGATTTTCTTTTCCTCTAAAACCCCTGAAGCAAATTCAACCAAATTTTACAGAGATAACGCACGGAAGGATCATAACAAGGATTGCTCATTTCGTTCAGATCTGACAAAGTTAGTGAGAAGAGAACCGTCAATCCAACATGAATAATCCAATGACAATGGCAAAAAAAAAGAACATGGCCATCGGCGTCAAAAACAGTTTAACACTGGACCTTAAGGGAAAGCGTTATTTTGTCCCCCCGTCGCAACGCGGAGCGGGGACATAGAAATTCCGTGCGTCCGTCCGTCAAACTTTCTTGTAAGCACTCTCATGCTTACAAATTTTAACGGATTTTCATGAAATTTATATCAATTGTTTATATCACTAATACCTTGTTCGATACTTTTTAACGGAGTAATGGGACTTTGACTGAAATAATGACTCCGTTATATCCAAAAATTGACCTTGTAAGCACTCTCATGCCTACAAATTTAAACGGATTTTCATGAAATATATACCAAATGTTTATACCACTAACACTTTGGTCGAGTTCGAAAATAAGCCTCGGTCGATACTTTTTGACGGAGTTATGGGACTTTGACCAAAATAACGACACCGTTTTAGCAAAAATTGACCCTGTTAGCGCTCTCATGCCTACAAATTTTGACGGATACTCATGAAATTTATAGCAAAATACCTTGGTCAAGTTTAAAAATCAGCCTCGGTTGATACCTCTTGACGTAGTCATGGGACTTTGACGAAAATAATGTCTCTGTTTTATCAAGAAATTGACCTTGTAAGCGCTCTCATGCCTACAAATTTTGACGGAATTTCATGCTGATATTACTAATACCTTGGTCAAGTTATAAAATCAGCCTCGGTCCATACTTTTTGACGGAGTTATGGGACTTTGACCAAAATAACGACACTGTTTTAGCCAAAAATTGACCTTGTAAGCACTCTCATGCCTACAAATTTTGACGGATTCTCATGATACCAAATGTTTATACTACTAATACCTTGGTCGAGTTTGAAGATCAGCCTCGGTCGAGACTTTTTGTCGGAGTTATGGGACTTTAACCAAAAATAATGACTCGATTTACCTTGTCAGCGCTCTCATGAAATTTATACCAAATGTTAATACCCGTTACCATTAGTCAAGTTCGAACATCAGCCTTGGTTGATACTTTTTGTATCCTTACATATTTAATTCTGGAACAGCCCTGAATGTTTGAAATTATTGCAATTTCATATACAGTATACTAGTATATTGCTTGAGCGGCGGGGGACCCAGGAATTCTATTCTTGTAATAAACTAAATTTACAGTAACCTCGGTATTTTGTTATTTGTTACAACAGTGTCGATGCCACTGCTTGTGGACTGTTAGTTATTAAGCATTTTGTCAGATGAGCGATGAAGGATGAGTCTTTGAGTTTCTTGTTTCTAATTTTCGATGTAAATATTTTCAAACATCTCCTCTAAAATTGTAAGGCGGATTTTTCTATCTTTTTATAAGCATTATTAAGTGCATTCAGCACGGAACAAGTGATACGGGATTTTTGATAGTTCGATAAACATGACTGCCGTTACTTAAGTAGACCATAGTGGTACAAAAAGATTTAGTCTAATCGTCTAATATTTTAAACTACTTTTCTCCAAAATGGAACAAGAAAACTTATTGAATGTTAAAATTATATCCTGGTTTCAATTGAGACGTTGAAATGATAATATACCGGTGGTAAGGTGAGCTTCAAAGGTAGAATAAATGATTCCAATTCCAACATTGATGAAAATCATCTTTTTATACCCTGAAAATCCAGCAAGTTCTACAGCTGGATTTGAACCCATACTTATTTATCATCTAAGGCAACATCGCCTGCTCTATAGCCAGCGCTATGCACCAATCGGCCCCTAGGCTAAATAAAATATAGCTTTCGGTAACAGGGACATTACTCCTCGAAGGAAAATCTAGATTTTTAACAAAGTGCATGATGAACAGTGTGGTTGGTAGGAAATAGATAGAAGAAGCATAATGTTGGAACAAATAAGGTATATGGATAATAGTGTTGCACACAGCTCTATCTAATATGAATGATGATAGATATATAAAATTCTATATTCTACATTTGTAGCTCACCTTACCAAAATATTATCATTCATTCAATTTGAAATTGCAAACCATTTCGATGTTTAGATCAATATTTCTAAAGTCGATCTAAATATGAATTTAATAATTTGGAAATTCAATAAAAAGTGAATTGTATCTTCATATGGTGCCCCACAATGGTATGAGGGGGTCATGCAGCAAATTAACTTTGTAGATCGCTGTAAATTGATGCCGTAACATTGCATGTAGTAAGTTTTCTTGTACCCTCTCTATAGTACTCTGGGGTCCTGTAGACAACCAGAGTTTCGTACTTGAATATCAAGATCATGCTATGAAGACACAGTACATGGGAGAAAGTCTAATTCCAACAGGGACATACTTGCTTCTTTTACGTAAGTTATATTCATTTGTTTCAGAACCTTGTGAAGGAAAAAGTTCCCATAGGTATTCAGGACATGAATTACTTTGCATTTTATAAAATGTGCATAATTTCATGTTTTTACGCCTTTCCACTAATG
Organism: Modiolus philippinarum; assembly: GCA_002080025.1. Lineage (NCBI taxonomy): Eukaryota > Metazoa > Mollusca > Bivalvia > Mytilida > Modiolidae > Modiolus > Modiolus philippinarum. The sequence continues at coordinate 25,673 of MJUU01038099.1, forward strand.
TATCCCACCGAGTTTCGAAATAAATAGATTAACTACTAGGGAATTTTAGCATAAAATATAAGGACTAGAATACTGACAAAGTCAGAAAGGGCCCCTCCTTCTTATGTGTCCCAAAAACCTGTTTGCGGGATTTCATGGAAATCATAAAACAATTTTTGGGGAAAACATAAATAACAAAATCTGAAGTTATTGTAAATTTAGTTTCTACATATGGCTGCTTTGACAACTTATGTCTCATCTGTTCAGACCAAATCAAAACATTGAAATAATATATGAATGTCATTTCATGTTATCATACAACAGAGCTTATTCTCAAAATGTGAACTTTTTCATATAAAAACTAAGTTTTTCCCCCAAAATGTTTTATGATTCTCCTCAAAATCTTTGGGACCTTCTTTTGATCAAGTCCAACACTGTGCCTAAAACTTATAAAAATCTGTGAAGTCATTTCAAGTTATCATACAGCATAGAGTTTATTTTCAAAATATGCACTTTTTCATATAAAAACAATTTTTCCCCAAAAATTGTTTTCCGATTTTCATCAAAAACAAAAGGGAACTTCCTTTGGTCCAGTTCAAGTTTGATTATTAAAATCATTAAAATCCCTGAAGGCAATCTTGAGTTATCGTACAACATAGAGCTAATTCTCAAAATATGCACTTTTTTATATAAAAACAAAGTTTTTCCCCAAAAATTGTTTTCCGATTTTCCTCAAAAACGAAAGGGAGCTTCCTTTGGTCCGGTTCAAGTTTGAGTATCAAAATCATTAAAATCCCCGAGGGCAATCTTGAGTTATCGAACAACATAGAGCTAATTCTCAAAATATGCACTTTTTCATATAAAAACAAAGTTTTCCCCCAAAATCATTTTCCGATTTTCCTCAAAAACGAAAGGGAGCTTTCTTTGCACATGTCCAACCTTGAGTATCAAAATAATTAAATCTATGAAGGCAATCATGAGTTATGGTACGACATAGAGCTAATTCACAAGATTTGCACTTTTTCATATAAAAGCGAAGGTTTTTTCCCCCAAAATTATTCTTTGATTTTCCCCCAAAACAAAGGGGGCTTCTTTTGGTCAAGTCCAACCTTGAGTATTAAAATCATTAAAATCCCTGGAGCAATCTTGAGTTATCATACGACATAGAGCTAATTCTCAAAATATGTACTTTTTGATATAAAAACAAAGTTTTTTCCCAAAAATCATTTTCCGATTTTCCTCAAAACCAAAAAGGAGCTTTCTTTGGTCAAGTCCAACCTTGAGTAGCAAAATCATTAAAATCTATGAAGGCAATCATGAGTTATGGTACGACATAGAGCTAATTCTCAAAATATGCACTTTTTCATATAAAACGAAGGTTTTTTTCCCAAAAATCATTTTTTGATTTTCCTCAAAAACAAAAGAGAGCTTCTTTTGGTCAAGTCCAACCTTGAGTATCAAAATCATTAAAATCCCTGGAGCAATCTTGAGTTATCATACGACATAGAGCTAATTCTCAAAACATGCACTTTTTGATATAAAAACAAAGTTTTTTCCCAAAAATCATTTCCGGTTTTCCTCAAAAAACGAAAGGGACCTTCCTTTGGTCAAGTTCAACTTTGAGTAAAAAAATCATAAAAATCGGTGAAGGCAATCTTGAGTTATGGTACGACATGAAAAACACTGACGAACAGACGGACGGACGGACAGACAGACAGACGGACGAACAGACTGATATACAATAGGGCGCCGCCATTTCATGGCGGGGCCCTAATAACTGGAAAAACCTACAATGGCTGAAAAACACAGTCACATGCCACAATGTACCACGAAACTGCACAAGAAAAAAAAAACAAATGAAAGACAAAGACAAACGTAAACAAAGAGAGGAACTCGGGACAGCCGGACTCGCGATCGGTGCCGGCACTAGTAAAAGCCAGTGGTAGGGTAAAACAGGTTAACGGATACCCTTTCTCTGTCCTGTTTCTCTATAGTATAATAGACAAACGAATATAATCCAAAACAGGTAGACTACTAACTTCATGACCACAATCTTGAAAAGGAAAAGGGGACAAAACATAATTTTGAAAAATGGGTCAAGGAGTGCTCGCCGCTAAACTGCCGGCTAGCTCAAGGAGCCTGGTCTGCTGGTAAAACACTGTCGCACTACGGAAGAAAAATCCAATTCAAAACTTCAAGAAGGGTTGATAAAGAATGATATTGTAGGCAGTATCGGTGAGAAGCCAGTATGCGTGTAGAACTCTAAAGTCATTGGATCCAAAAGCCAATTTATCGGATATATGCAGAATATATCCTGTCGATATTCCCCATCACGTTAAGTTAGATCCCAGTTTTTCTGCATTTTTAATCAGTTTCTGGCATTTTAAACAACATTTCAGTAAAATCGAGGATGAGAAATGTCCTTAGTAATGAGCTGTTTGCGAGGGACATCACATTTTGATATCTTCCATGTATATTTTTAATGTATTTTACAATTTATGAAATCTGTAAACTTGTTGTAAAAGTTTTGATGTGGTAGTAAGGTTACGTTCATTCAAGTCGTCAACCGTACAACAAACGCGTGCGAATCATACCAGTTGAGAAATATAAACCCCGTAATATGGAGCTAGAGTAAAGTGACTGTCAGGAAAAGGGAAGTTAAGAATAATGAAATCAATATCATCAATTTTATTGTAAATGTTAGTTTTTTTTCTACCAGAGTAAATGATGATAGTTAGATCCAAATAATGGCAATGTTTGGAATAATTGTTATCTTAATCAAGTTTTAGTTCTTTTGTATAAATGTTGTAGACATAATTTAAAAACTGGGGAATGTCAATAGTAAGTCATTAATCCTGCTTTTATCATTGAAAATAGAAATTAATTGATCATCTTTTTTATGGTTCCATTTTGTATTCTTTTCATGAACTTACTTTCGTAACAGAATAGAAATTAGACCTGAAACGAGAGGTGCACGATTTGTACCCATGGAAATTCCAATGATCTGTTGATAACAATGGTGCCAAAACTGAACAAAAATGTTATCTAGCAAACGATTAAGTGCCTCAATCATGTCACATCATGTCCAGGAGCAATGATTGTTGTAAATAATTAACAAAATACCGAAGTTACTGTGAATTTAGTTTCTGCATATGCGTATTTCGACCAGTAAGTAATAGCATAAAATAATCCCTGCTTTTTGTTACAACTAATGAACTGCAGACCAGAAAATGTAAAAGACCATTGAATCAGTTGTCAAAATTTGGATTTAATCAATTTTGTAGAAATGTTGTATAAAGTGTAGAAAAATCATAAGTGTCAATAGATGAAACTATTTTCTGTATTGATTGTAATTCAGCTTAATCTTCAATATATTTTTAAAACTCCAAAAGTAATTGACACCCGAGTTTTCATAAAGCTTTTCACAGTATTTTTAATAAACTCCTGTATACAAGTAAATGCATTTGTCAAATGGGTAGATAAGTTAGAAGAACAGTTGCTCGATGCTGAAATAAAACGATGTTTGTACCCTAGGAATCCAGTACACAGTAGGCAATGTGTTATCTGTAGGTGGAATTTTCAGCATTTCTGTATCCTTATAATGTTATGTGGTGATCATTTGTTCGTCACACTTGGTAAGTGTAAAAGTCTTAAAGTTTGCTTATTCGTTTTGGTGGACATCGACATAGTATTTCTTTCAACCGACAGCAACGTTCTTTGAAGTTTTGTCGACAGGTAAAAGCACATATTTGCCAAAATCTCTTAATTTTGACTTAATTCTGTTAACAGACAGCTTAGGAGGTGGCTCTTAATAATTATCTTTACATAAAATTATTCTGTTGGTGACTTTGGTAATAAATTTATCCTTGAGCAAATTAAGATCATGTTTTTCTGCACTTTCGTGATTGCACCATTTAGTGACTGCGTCTTTAATAATATCAAAACAAGCTTGCAAATAAATGTTGGAAGGTGGGCGATATTATGCCCTTTTCTAAAGAATCGTCGACTTTCTTTATCTTCAATGATGTTTTAAGTTCCTCGTTAATATATATATATATAAGCAAGCGTCATAGCGGTATGGTGACATGGGTCAGTTTCAGCTTTTCAAAATTAGTATCACCGGTAATAGAAGAGTAATTGGAAGAAAAACTTTTAGTAAGTTGCTTGTAAGAAAGCCGGGAAATGACAGGTATATCATAGTCTTAAAAATAGACTGGTAAAGTTTTTGAATATCAAGGTCCCGAACAATGTCTGCAATATCAAATCAAATATATTCCTTCATTCATATTTTTAAATTTTCAAAAATTGTTTTACATGTTCATCGAGTTTGTCAATTTCCTGGAAAAGCCGATGAAAGCAGAATGCATCAATAATTTTAGAACGTTCATAGGGCGGATTATATAACAGAAGTAGTACCACATTCCAAAGAAATTTTATAAAGTTGTGTTATAGGAATTGAACAAAGTTTTGTGAACAAGCCGTTTCGCTCGTTGTTTTTAATACAGTATGTAGATTTTTAAAATTTACAAGGTTTTTACGTTTGCTTTTATGTTATAATTCACTCTTCGATCATGTGATCTGCAATGGCTTAATTTTGGAGAAGAAATATCCAGGTTGTCAATAGCAGCGCACTGAGAATTGTTTCCTGACCGATGATGTTGTCATTTAACCGTAATGGGTAAGCTGTCTGTAGTTTTTTTTAATCAAAGACGGCTCACTTTCACAGTTCACAAATCCGTAACAATTCTTGCTTCTTCAAGTCGTATCTTTTCAAGAGTGTCAATTTCTCTTTCTAAACATCCATCCCATACTCCACATGCATATTCGAGCAGTGGTCTAATTTACTATCAAAATAAAATCCATATGTGTATTATCAACGCTGTACCATGTCTTTCTAAATTCTGAGAAATGGACATTGACGAAAGAAACTAAATCAAGTCATTCAAGGCGAACTTGTAGGTCATGGACACTTAATCAATGGCGAACCTTGTAGAGCTGCCAAAGACCAGCTTCTTTATTATCCAAATATTTTTGTCATGCCATGGCTTTGGGTTATTGACAGTTTAGTAGCCATATTCTTTAATGACTGCTATTAAAAATATTGAAACCAGAATATCATTTCAACATTCATTAAATTTTTATTTCCATTTTCAAGACTAGTAGTTTACAAAATATTAGATTACACCTTTTTGACTACTATGTTAAAAATGGATAACAGGAAACACCTACAATGGCTGAAAATTATAATTACATGCAACAATTTGCAAGGGAAATACACAGGAAAAACACGTATAAGACAAAAGACAAACGTAGACAACGATAGGAAATCGGGACAGCTGGACTTGGTACCAGCACTAGCAAAAGCCAGCGGTAGGGTTAAACCGGTTTATGGGTACCCAAATCTCCCCTTTATGTGTCATGTTTCCGGGACAGATTAGGGGAGGTATGTTTATAGACCAGATATGTTTATTGACCAATCAAAAATCCCACATCAGTTGTTCTGCGCAGCATACACTTAGTAATGATCAAATAAAGACTAATAGGATCTTGCATAAGGTCAGATTAAAGATCGGGCTATCTTTTACAAGTGTAAGAAATTTCGTCTTTTCTCGAGTGGAGCGGAGCGGAACGAGAGGAAAAGACGTAGAATTTCTTACACGAGTGAAAGATACTCCGATCTTTCATTTTGACCGAATGCAAGTTCCTATTTCTTCCGTAAAATATGGATAGAAATATCTTGAAACTTATACCGTGTGAACAACGTTGTCGCCATTTGAGTGTTCCTCACATTATGACGTCAGGTGTTTTATGACGTTTAGTCATGGTTACGATTGTTGTATCACAAAAATCAACACGTCTGGTTGGTCATTTACCGGTGTGAGATGAGGTCGCGTGCATCGATCTCACGTGGGTCATCTCCCACTGTAAACCACCAGTTACGGAAGAATGGATATAATCCGCCTTACAATTTCAGAGGAGATGTTTGAAAATATTTACATCAATAATTAGCAAACTAGAAACTCAGAGACTAATCCTTCATCGTCCATCTGACAAAATACTTAATAAAATTTGGTTGAACTTGCTTCAGGGTTTCAGAGGAGAAGATGAACATCCCATAGGGCCAATTTTAAACTAAGTTCTGCGCTGGAAGCCTTGTTTTTGTCAGGATCGGAACAAAATGAGCAATCTTTGTTGAGGACCTTCGATAAATCATTTCAGTAAAGTAAGTGAGAACCGAGCCGTCAGTCTAAAAAGAACAATCCAAGGACAATGGCAACGTCGGAAAAACAAAAAAACGAAGACATAACATGGGCATGACACAGAAAAGAAAATGAAGACACGCACATATACAAAAATGAACAACACGGACCCAATAAAAACCATGGGTGAGATCAGGTGCACCGGTAGAGTAAGCATCTCCTGCTTCTTATAAGACACCCACCGTGTTGAACATGTCAACTCCGGTAGTAAAGTCAAATCCGGTAGAGGAAAAACAAACTTTACTGGCAAAGAGAAAGATCTGATGTCATCTGGGAAACAGATATCTCATAGCGGTCCACAAGATCGTGATGTCGACCGTAAAACTTCTGTAGTGATGACCTCAAGTTATGGGCAACATACCCTTGCTTAAGTAGCCTATTTGTAAGCAACCGAGCTCTATCAAGGTAGTCACTGTATCGACCACAGGCCACAGTAACCTCGGTATTTTGTTATTCAGTAAGGTTTACTAAAACTTAATCCAATAGTTTTAGAGCAGCTAATGGAAATCACGTTTTCCCAAATGTTCCAATGTTAAATTAAGTTCTATGCCTTTGCTAGTGATTTTTTAATTGGGTCAGATCCGCATGAAAAGAGCAATCCTTGTAACGGACCTTCCATACATTTTTTCTGTAAAATTTTGTTAAATTTGCTTCAGCGGTTTGGAAGAAAATGTGAAAAGCTATATCGTTATTTTGACATCGCTATGTCGTAATTTCGACATCGCTTTGTCGTTATAACGACATGATTATTTCTTTTCAAATGACCCCTATCGGCTCCCGTATCAAACTTCTTTTGGACGTACTAAATAGCGACTAGATTTTCTATGCAAGCGTAATCAAGAATGTTTTGGGTAATTGCGAACTTCGCTTATTTGCGACAACTGGGGGAAACTGTTCGCTTGCTGACTTGTGGTGTTTTCTTCTTTTGTTGCAATTAATTTTGCAGTAATTCGGAAGCACAAAGGGAATTCTGGCAGTGGACGGATGTAAGAAAACATCAATCAAAACAACCCAGAGCCTGAGGTTCGACAGAGGCATGGAATTAGAAACAAATGCTTTTGAACCCGATCAATGTGATTTCGAGACGTTTCGGCTATGCATTTCTGTACGAAGTCATGAGTAGGTATCCATTCAAAAGCAACATTTACTTTTGACACATTCTATGAGAAAAGAAACTATTTGGTATTTATTGTAATTAATAAGGGTATTATTTAAGAATTTAATTGAAGATGTAGAAGTTTGTCGTAGCTTGGGGTAAGATACACTGAAGGTGTGTACATGAGGACACATAGTGCTCAATCTAAAGGTACAAAGAATAGAGAGTTTTCGAGATACAGAACTTCTACGGGAGAACATACTTATCTTAGCACTTTATCACGTGATAATAGAGACGTTGCGGTGCTTGACGTCCTCTACTTCGTACTTGCTGTAAATAACAATATCTTATTGGACAAGTTGAACTTATATAATATTGTAAAAAGTCGTAATTTTTCCAGTCGCTTTTATTATGAAGCTTGAAGTTAACAACCGCAGTAACGTGACTGCACTGTCTGCAGGATAACACAAGATTTTTACGTTTGGAAGCGAATTTCAATTTCGTCGCATTTGTGTCGATTGAACTGGAAAAATTTTCTTTAAAAATGTGCAAATAAAAATCACATAATTCAGAACAAATACTCAACTTCAGGGGGAAAGCAAAAGTCCCTTATGTTACAAATGAATAAGCGTTTCTGAGACGCATTGACATCGTGTGTGTTGGAAATATAATAAATCGGAAATGTGGGTGAACCTGAAAATGCCGGGAACGTCATAAAAGATGTTACCTTATTCCGGGAATGAAAGGATCTCGAAAACAACGTATTCATTTGGAATCAAGCAAACAACATATGTGATCAAAAGATAAAACCGCATATGCGTTTTTTTTTGGTTTTCATTATTATAAAAACATAGTCACGGCATTTTTAATTTTTCAATAATATTATTTGTAAAAATGTCACCCAGATCCTCTCTATTTGTTTTCTGAAATACATATTTAGAAATTCTAACATTGATAAAATGCTTCACAGCTCTCCAGCGTCCAGCGCTTTGATTTAGTTTATGGTCATCCAAATATTTAGATTTGATCTGCACTGAAGAAACATAAGTTGTCGAAATGGTCATTTGCTGAAAACTTAATTTAAAGTAATTTCTATAATTAGTTTTTTTAAAAAGGCGCTTTAATTAGATTTAATATTTGGTCTTCGGAATTTTGAGGTCTATCTACACTGAAGACATAAAAGTAGTCGAATGACCATCTATAGAATCAAATTTACTTCATTTTCTTTTAAAATTTTTCATTTTAAAGGCAAAACTACATAAAAATAACAAATACCGAAGTTAATGTAAATTTTAGTTACTACATATGGCCTTTTCGACACTTATGTTTCTTCAGTGCAGATAAAACCAAAACATTTGGAAGACTCTTAACCCGAAATATGTGTAAAAGCTGATAGCTAAAAAAAAAAAGAACTAATGGAATCTAAAAGGGAAGACAAAATCAGCATAGAACAGAGCTATGCAAAAAGGAAATACTCCTTAGTATTAAACAAAATTCTTCTGATATTTAGATATTACAAGTTTCAAATAAAATCTGTTTTCGGGTCAGCACCGGATTACTGACTGCTGGGCTAATACCCATGGCGACAGTCCATTAGCGTAGGCATCGTCCCAGTGATAATAAATCACAAAATATCGAAGTTACTGCAAATGAAATTTTATATCGCTAATTTGATTGATTTTCAATTGTTCCCAAGCGTCTTTTATCACTGAACTGTGCTGATATGAACATATTATCGTCAATCTCTATGGAACGTTCGCAATAGCGTATTAATATCACGTCGCGTGACGTTTCGTGAAAAAAATAATCCCAAGATTCAACCAATAATTACATACTTGATCTTAAAAAAATTTCTGTAGAAAAAGAAACATATATTTGGTATATATCAATAACAGTTGTTTTGCTCGGACGGATACAAGCAGACAATTCCATACTAGCAAAACAAATTACTAATAGTATATATTTACGACTGATATTTTAGCAAACTTCCTTACTTCCATGTCTTTGGGTCCATTGTAGATTTCCCCTTTTCCACCCTGCCGATAACAACTATTCCTAAAAATGTAATATGGAAAAACATCACACATTATTTTTTAGCGTATACTGTGAAGTCACTAACTAACAAATACTTTTGATAATGAAAAGAGGACAAGAACAAGACAATATAATAAAGATAAAATAACCATGCAAACCATCACAAATTTTACTTCTACCTTTAATGTCTCTATTGTAGCCTAACCCACATGCATGACTTTGTAGAAATTTGATTTTAAACACGTATACTACTTAGAAATTGTTTAAACGACATAAAAGAACTCGCGAGGAATTAATATGGAAACTATTCAATATTAACCAAGCCATGAACCCCCTTTTAACAATAGAACAACGAATCCTTATAGCAAAAACAGTACAAAATGTACATGTAAAAAATGTAAATCTAAAATCAAAGAAAGATTAGTTTCAACCCAAATTTAACTTGGGTATTTTTGTATTAAGAATTAAGAATACCTTGCATTTTTAGATCTGAGGGCAATGACTTTACAACGTTGTTCAAGACACGCAATGGAGGAGTGGAAAACAGATATTATCGATAATTAAACTTCTCAGAAGACAAAAAAAAACAATAAAGTTATTTTTATTCTAAGATAACATATTAAAAAATAAGCAGCAGTTTCAGCAAACGATCTGCTTCATGACAATTTATAAAAAAAATCCAAACATTAAGAAGAATAAAAAACAAATAATTAAGAGCTTTCAAAATACAGATAGTCCCACGAGACTGTGAGAAACGAAAAACAAAATGCATTAACCAAGAGCTTTCCAATAGTGGCTTATTATGATGTCGATTTCACAATTTTTAGATATGCTGTTAATAAGGATTCAAAAATATAATATAAAGCGAGTTCACTTCACTTCTCCACACTTGACACTACAATTCCTCGTGAACAACTAAAATCTCGACTGAAAGGTTTAATTCATAGATGTTTCTCATGTAAGAACAGTGAACGCAGATATAGGTACATGGTTGTAGGTAGAGAACAAGCCTACTTGGTGAAAAATGACTCCAAATCGGAGAAAAAATATACAGAGGAAGAAGTGATTAAAATGTTAGTTTTTCTGATCGACAATATATTTGTCCAGTTTGGAGGACTTGTTTTTCAACAGACTATTGGAATTCCTATGGGCACAAACTAGCTAGCCTCTCCTAGCCGATCTGTTTCTTCACTCTTATGAGGCTGAATTCATCGAAGGGCTTCTTCAAAATAAAGATGGAAAACTGGCCCAATCCTTCAATTTTAGCTTCCGTTATATAAATGATATTTTGTCACTAAAAACCCTCGCTTTTGCGATTTCCTTCATCTGATCTATCCAAAAGAGCTCGAAATTAAGGATACCACAGACACTTCTACATCAGCCTCGTTCCTTGACATTCTTCGTGAAATTGACAACAGAGGTAGACTTCAAACTAAGCTGTACGACAAACGCGATGACTTCACCTTTCCAATAATAAACTTCCCTTTTCTTTGTAGCAACACCCAACTGCGCCGTCATATGGAGTTTACATCTCCCAGCTCATTCGCTATTCAAGAGCCTGTGTTCGATACAGTGACTTCTTTGATAGACCCCGGTTACTCACAAATAGGCTACTTCAACAAGGGTATGTAACCCAAAACTTGAAGTCATCCCTCCACAAATTTTACGGTCGACATCACCATCTTGTAGACCGCTATGGGATATCCGTTTCCCAAATGACGACAGATCTTTACCTTTAAAGCTTAATTGTTGTTTCCTCTGCCGAATTTGACTTTACTACCGGATTTGACATGTTCAACACGGCGGGTGTCTTATAAGAAGCAGGAGATGCTTACTCTACCGGTGCACCTGATCTCACCCATAGTTCTTATTGGGTCTGTGTTGTTCATCTTTGTGTGTGTGTCTCTTCATTTTTCTTTTCTGTGCCGTACTCATGTTGTGTCTCTGTTTCCGATTTGCCATTGGCCTTGGATTATTCGTTTTGGATTGACGGTTCGGTTCTCACTTACTTTCACAAATCTTGTTTTCATGGAAAACAAGGTCAAAGGTTAACTATTTCTGCGGCTTTTTTATGAAAGCTCAAGCCCCCCCCCCCCTTTGTGCTGCTTAGGCAGCATTATACTGTTGCATTGTCTCCAGACGAAATAAAAAGCCAGATATACCTCACGAATACGCATAATATAGTTCATGTCTGGGTGTCAAGAATTAAAGACTGTTGCACACATTCTAGTTATTTTATTTAAAAATGCTCAAATGGAAAGTATGTGTATTTCAAACAAAAATACGGCGTGAAAAGATAGCTTAATTTGACACTCGCAATTCGCGATTCGGTTCGTTCGTGAAAAATTCCCGCGATGCGCTGTAATAGTTTACAAGTTTTCATGAATGGAAAAATAGTAAATGTTTCGAAACGAAGTAAATGACTAAATACCGAAGGAAATGCTTCTATTGCTGTGGACTCTTTGCTTCTTTCACTTTTGACTCTTATAGCAATATGTCTTGAAGTTTTTAATGCTTAATGTTTACATCTATTTTAAAAAGGTTCGAAATCAAGTTTGATTTCTTTACGACAGGTGTGTAAACATGTATAAACGGCACATAAATATGTCAACTCTACAAACTTCTACATTTGGAGATAGACAAAATTCGGAACTGTAGAGGGTTTACCATACAACAACATTATGTTCGAATACCAGCCAAGTGACGTAATCAAGGAACTCTGGGATATATTCCTTATCTTAGGTAAAGTTCACAGAATTCCGAAGTTTACTTTCGTTTCATGGTCAATGGAGTTGACAATTTAGTGCATTTCTCCACAAAAAGGATTGCTCCCAATTAAATTGAATGTAATCGGATGGGGTTCATTATATTTTTTGAAAAGATAAACATCTTGGGAAGTGAACTAGACCAAGTTTTAAATACTTTCTGAGGAGATGGGGTTGAAGCGAGCAAGCGTGGAACTAACGAGGAAATAACCCGAAAGAATAATTCAGGATTTGATTTGCTCTTTTGTTGCGAATCGTTTCACAGCGACCATGATCACGGATAAATTATTGCAGTTGGTGTACATTGTCAAAATGGCGGAATAGTAGGCATTAAATAGACTGATGCATGGAGAAATCGTTCACTATGTCGAAGGTAAGACGCAACAGCTATATTGTATGCTTTTAGGGGAAATCTTGTAGGGTTTTTGTGATACATGATACATGTTGTTTCTTAGACTGTGTACTCTAAACTACATGTATGTCACTAGTAAGGTAACAAGTGCCTGTGTCATGATACTACATGTATAGTATTTGAAATTCCCTTTAATATTTCAAGCTGAAGGCAAGTCTACAAATGTACCATTTGTACTTTGTTGTCATGACACCAGAAAAAAAAAATCCATATCAATCGATACCTGGCAATATCTTTTGATGTATTCAGGAAAAGGCTAGTGTCGTTTTCTGTACTCCATGCCTGTAGATATAACTCTGTTATTTCCTGTTGTTATATGTAGATCTGCATTATAAATATCTTGTTCTCCCGAGTGTTTATAATGGTGCTTCCATGATAGAATCAGGGGGATAATATGAAGATTATTCCATAGTTTAACTGTGCACAGTGCAAATTAAAGTTCTGTTTAGTTTAAAATATGTTTCAGAGTAATTAATTGAAATAAAGTGCGTCGTTATAAAAGGGGTGGTCAAGATGCATGACATTTTAACCACCCCTGTTCTTATGAAGCACTTTAATTCAATTTGTTACCCTGAAACAAAACTCAGTTTTATTTTCTTTACTTGCTTTTTCATGTTCATTGTTTTGTTGAATAATTTTTCCCATTTGGCCAGACAGTTTGCATGTAATATTTTGTTTATAGGTTTATTCTAGTGATATACGTCATTCTAACTTGAGTGCACATTTTTATGCTTTCTCAAAAGACAGACGTATTATGGTATACCTTCTGTTTGTCTGTTTGTTAACTTTTTGGTTTCCCGAGGTTTTCTGTAACCACTTGACGTACTGTGTATTGGTGTATCTAGATGGGATAGAGCTTTTGGACTGATATTTTTAATATCAAGATCTTTTCTTAGTTTAAAGATAACTGCCTAAGCAGCACTCCAGCGTTCAGCGCTTTGATTTTTCAAATACAGACACCTTGTTTTAATGTTAGTGCTATTAAAGCAACAGAAAAATACAAAAGATTTACAGAAAAAAAAATTTTGGTCAGATTTATTTTTTAATTCGACGAATAAATTGCACCTTTCCATTAAAAGGGGAAAGTCTAATTTTACATTCATATAAATATACATTTCTAAAATATTTTAGAGACTTATCATGTAGTCGATTTGATGACATTTTGATGTCACGTAATTTTGAAATTATGTTTTTCAAAAATAGCAAAAATTATAGTGGTGATTTGGAGATTTTCGAGTAATACATAGTAGTATGTAATTTATGAAAAATAAGTAATATGTAACTTGAAAAAATACCTGTTGGTAACACCCATAAAGTTTGCGAACCTGTAGTTCCTAGAAAACAATGCGGACTCCTTTGTGACGTTATATTTGACAGCGTCACGTTTCGGCACCAGCAATTTTCTCCCCTGAAACGAATGGATATGCCCTTAATTGTAGGTTTTGACATAACATTTCTCTAGCAGGTATTTAAATAATCATTTTTATTTACGTTTAGAACTTATGACTATCTCACTCTTCTATTTTTTTCTTAGCTGATTGTGGCTTTTCTATGTAGCTCTATTGGTAATTTGTTCTCTATCAGGTTTTACACATATTCCAGTTTATGGATTTCCAAATGTTTTTATTTGATCTGAAATGACAGACATAAGTTGTCGAAACGGCCATATATACAGAAACTAAATTCTAAGTTATCTTTGGTGTTTCGTTATTACCCCTAGGTCAATTCCTCTGTTCATAGACTGTTAGTCCCCAAGGGTATTCATCAACCCAGAAGCCAATTACTTCGGTGTTGGCCCTGAAATTCGATTTTGTTTGAAACTTGAAATTTCTACATTAGAAACTCTCCATCTAGCATAGCTCCGTCCATAGCGGATGTGGGCTTTCCCATGTAGCTTCTGTTGGTAATTTGTTATCACATATTTCGATTTATGGATTTCCAACAGACCATATCCGATTTCTGGTATTTAGATTCACCAGTTGTTGTTTGTACGCCCTACGTCACAAACATGCCCACCCCATGTGACCAAGAGTGTACTTCAAAAATGTTATTTCATGACGCTGAATTCTTTATGACGTGACGTTTTCTATACAGTGACGTTTAAAACTTTGTGTGGTAATTTCGAATCCATCAAATTTGATATTTCAACAATTTCTTTTTCGTTATAAAACGTTAAAGAGTGCTCTGTCGGTTGGAGCACTACTATAAAATACATAGTAATATGGAATGGAATCTTCTTTTTGACATTTAACCTTATGAAATTTATTATTCCAGTTATGAGAAACGGACACTTACTTTCTATAATTGGATTTTTAAAAATTGTCCTTACTTTGAAATATACGTGCTAAAATATAAAAACAAATTTAGTTTGACATTTTAAAAGAAAAGGCTGCTGGTTTAAAAACTGTATTGGGAATCAAACCTCATACTGAAAACAAATTTTCCATCATGATTATTTTTACATTAAACATTAATCATACATGTAACCAGGCTATCGTGGGTATTTTGAAATACAATTTGAGATGGTACTGTTTTCCTTTTCTTTAGCAATAAAGTAAGTGAGAACCGAACCGTCAGTTAAAAAAAAAAGAACAAACCTGGGACAACACGGTAATTCCAAGATACAAGGACACCACATGAGTACGAGACGGAATACACAGATGTATAATGAAACAAAACAGCGGCAGTAGAATGAAGGACATAGTGTGAAAAAAAAATCATTAATGGATAGTATTGATAGTTAGATACAATTAAACCATGTATCTCATTATCAGAAATATATCAAGTGCTAAAAAATCATGTGTTAGTCAAAAGTTAGAAACAGTAAAAACATAATAAAAAACCAGATTTAGCACATGTATATCAAGTGAAAAACTGATTCACGAACAAGAATTAAGCAATAACAGTACATTATTTGAATACCCGAGGGCGTCAATCGTAGATTTGGCGCGTACCGGAGCCTTTAAACGGTTATTTTGACCCTCAAATCAAGATTGACGCCAATCTTGTGTCAATTTGCATGCAAAACCATATTTTTCTAAGTATTTTATACTACTAAGATATTTTACATCCAATGAGTTGGGTGTTGAATTACATTAGTGTGAATCTATATTCGCCAAAACAATTCTGAAGCACTAAGATTTTTTTGGTTTGTTTAACTTTTATTTAAAGTATCCTTTTCTCCCTTACATTTTGGTTTTGATTTACATTTGATTATGGTAGGTTTATTTATATTCATTGAAAATTTATACACTTTTCTATAGATATAATTTTTTTATGATTTGATTATTGTAGGTTTATTTATGTTGGATGGAACAAATGCATACATTTTACCATAGATGTAACACTTTATGTAAAGATAACTTTAATTTTAAGCACTCCAAAACTTTCTTGGTTTTTTGGATACTATCGTGTTTTTTTTAATTGAAATAATTACAAATTAAAATTGAACATTTATTAACTTTAAATGCTCTAGTAGATGAAATGCATGTTAAATATTTGAATTATGACTAATAATGACTCGTGGATTTTTCCAAGAATTCACACTTGGGCATAGTATCACAAAATTTTATAGAGAAATTTCTTCAATGTTAAAAGGCCGAAAAATACAGAACCATTTTTAGACCAAACACCACCCAGTACAAAATTGCAAAAATCACATGCCTCGCAGAACTTCCTTTCATAAGTTTACTGTTTAGGGTGACGTATTTTGCAGCAAAAACGGCATTTCTTATTGGTTGAGTGTGCTATATCACTAATGCATATTCAATTTTATGTCCTAATATAGAATTCTGTCAGCTTTTTCATTGGGTGAAAAATGTAAACAAACCGAACACATTTTGAAATGCAGGATTCGATACTCGTTTTTGGCTAATATTAGCCTTTGTGCGTGTGTCACATAACCAGTTATTGAAAAAATATATAAATATAATAATGAAATCCTGTTTTTTTCACATTTTTAAATATTTAGTCAAGGTCATAATCCGAAATTTCTGTTTACAGTCGTATCTAGTATGTCCACATCTTTGTTAACTAGTTTTCATAAATGCAAAACTCGTGTTGTGCGATCTTGACGTTACATGTACAACGTCTGCCAGGTAATTTATCATTGATGAGCATGTTTACTGTAGCTAAATCATTGGTCTTTAGCTTGTTCTCATTTTACATAGCACAGCAATGAATTCAACAACTACGGTCTGACCACTCTTTGTGTCATTGTTCACGTCGATTTTGGGATTGAACGGTGCACCGTATTTAAGAAGGCAAATTGTTTACCTGATGAAGTTTCCAAGTTATTGACATCTAACAATTTGAATCACCGCTCAGTTAACGGCGAACTCGATCATTTAGCGAAAAAAACATTTTTTGATAAAATGAATACATTTAATATGCAGAAGATAACAGGAAACACTTACAATTGTCGAAAATTACAATCACATGCCACAATCTACCTGGGAAGTGCACAAAAAAAAATCAATATAAAGACAAAAGGAGACAACGATAGGAACTCGGGATAGCCCATCTTCGCTAGCCAAGGGTTACGATCCGTTCCTCTCCTCTTCAACCTTGGCAGATCAAGCTGGATTTCTGTAGTCTCGAATCCACATTTTTGATTGGTTGCAGTTAACTTTTGCTGCAGCCAATCAACAGGGTAACGTTCATATTTTAAATATATATCGTAACAATAAAACTAAAAATATGGTGTTTCGTGATTTTTCTATTTTGCAAAATTTCCACGATTTTATATTTTTTTCTTTACTTTTGAAGGGTTATTTCCTTATAGTTAAATATATTGCGAATTGTTGTATTATTAGATGCAATAAATATTCTTTAATTATTACAACAAATCAAACTGAAACTATTTCTTCAAAGGGAGGTAATTTGAAACTGATGTTTCACAAATTGTGGCTCAATCCGCCAAGGATGAAGAGGAGAAGAACAGATCGTAACCCTTGGCTAGCGAAGATGGGGATAGCCGGACTTGGTACCGGTACTAACAAGAGCTAGCAGTACGGTTAAACCGGTTTATACCCCGCTTTTCTATCCCGTTTCTATAATAGTATAATAAACATACAAATACAAATCCACACAGGTAGACTACTAAGTTTTTACAAAGATGGGTCAAGGAGTGTTCGCCGCTAAACTGACAGCTAGCTTAAGGAGCATAGTCTGTCAGTAAAACACAGAAGAAAAAATCAAATTCAAAAGGGGTTTGAGGGGTTTGATAAAAAATTATGGATTTCAGTAGACATTGGCAGTATCAGTGAGAGGCCAGTATATCTGTAAAATCTTCAGGTCATTGGATCCTTAAGCAAATTATATACCCTATTACGTAAAGAATTCAAGTTACAGGTAAGTAAGTTTCTTCACAGGCACTTTATCTTTGGCTACCTTGAAACCAGCTGTATTAAAAGTTATTTATCCAGTAATAATGTTGTAATAATTTAAAACTTTAATTGCTAGTAATCGTTCCTTAGAATACGTATTGGTTTTCATTACTTTAAGGAAGAAAGGTAGCAATTTTGCTTTTTGTGAACCTGTCTTAAATCAAAGTTTCGTCATTTCCATTGCCAACACAAATATGAGCAACTTGTTTATAACTTAAACAGTTATTTAGTTATATCATACAATTTTTTAAAACTTTAACCGGAATTTGAAGCAGTTCAATTTTCATACATACACGTATGAAAAAAGAAAACTAGGGGTTGAATAGGAAGTATTTTGCAAAGAAGTGCCAAAATGACAGATTTTCAGAAATAAAATGAATGGCTGAAAAACATAGTAAAAGTAGATTTAATTATATCTTTAATGAATAAAAATTGAAGGTCTTGTCTTTAAGATAGAGACAAAGTGGACTTCTATACATTAATTCATGATAGGGAAGTTTCTGCAACATAATGCAAAGAAAGTTACATTTAGTAAATCATACACTTGATGACATTGTTTAAACCATCTATTCGTTTGAGCTACATGTATCAACCGATAAAAATATAAAAATTGCAACAGTGTTCTAAAAAGGGAACTCTAATTTCAAACTGTAAAAAAAAGCAAAAAAGCCGGTTTAGTGCATAATATCTTTTCTACTTATTATAAAGAGTGATTTTAATCTGCTTACTACTATTTTTTATCACTTTTTATTTTATGTATTTCAACAAAAATAAAGGATGAGGGATACACATAAAATAGTGAATTAAGATCTTTTCATGAAGAATGAAAAACTACTTCTGAGCTGATTGGAAAGGAACTATTTTTGACATAATCAACATTAAAAAAAATAAATTTGATTACCATCTTATTACTGTTCTCAGACAACTTAATTACCACATTCTTAATCATAGGAAATCGTTTTAACCAAGTGTTGGTTTGAAACTATTTAGCTGTTCCCTGTAAGCATATATTTGTTCCACCTGACAAAAGTTCCATTGGAACAAATATTATAAACATTGACATAATATTTCTTCCTTTTGGAACAAATATTATATAACATTTATTCCGTCAAGAACAAATATTATAATATTTGATCCATTTGAACTAATATCATATAATATTTTGCTCTTTGGAACAAATCTTGTAGTGGAACTTATATTCTGTTACATCCGGACCATACGCGTACGGTCGGGGTAATATACTAGTAATGCAAATATAAATTATAGAATATATTATCTAATTGAACAAAAGCAGAGATGCAATTTCCCGTTTTATATGATTTCAATGTGATTTCAGCTCACCCTGAACTGTTTTTGTCTTCTGTTAAAACTCCGTGTTAGTTGTAAACATGTTGAAATCCTGGGAAGACAAATTCATATTTGGATTAGTTACTGAATACAGGCCTACACGGGCGTAACCTATGGCTTTTGACTTTCTGATCTTAATTAATTGTTTTTTTTTATGCAA
>MJUU01038101.1:1940-30510 GCA_002080025.1 Modiolus philippinarum
AAAAAAATGCTTGCATATGATTTGACCAATCTAAAAAAAATAAAAACAAAGGTGTATGGATTTTACGAAATACTTGATATTCAAGGGGAAATCGTATATTTATATTATCCTTTTAGCAATATATTCGTTATAGAGTAACTGGTCATGATCTATCAGACTTATTAGAAACATATAGGAAACAAAAGTATAGAACCAAAGATACACGTCAGTGTTATGTATAACCCGTGTTATGTAACTTATGAGATGCTTAAACCGCAAGCAACGTAAAAAATGTGAGTGAACTAAGAATCTAGCCCGTTTTACCCGTCTCAACTGTAGTGAATAACAAATCTTACATGTTTGTTTATTCTCGTTAGTCCCGTAGATAGTAGTTAACTATGGGAAAAAGCCGCAGGTTTTCAAAAAACGTTTTTTGAAAACCGCAGATGTTCCCCCATAGTTAACTACTGACAATTGTTTATCTTAGTTGCAGAATGTGCACACAGGTGATTTGCACTTATATGTGTCTATCCTGTTACCAAATCTAGTCCATCCTTTTACTGCTGTGCGATTATAATTCACATCATTAACTGAAACATAGGTAATCAACGATACAAAGTTCACACTGTTATGGCACGTTGTCGCAGCAACCAAATTTTGCCTGGATGCTGACATACTATCAAAATTGCCTGACATGAATTTGAATTTAAGTCACTAAAGTGGAAAATGTAGGACAAAGTGACCCAATTTTACCATCAGAGATGCATGCATGTGCAAGGTAAGTGGATCATACCATGTACAGTGACTGAGATATCAATTCGGATGTAAACTCGATTGTAAGTCAGTCAAGCGGAAAATGTAGGTCAAGGTGACCTTATTTTGCGTGAATGCTGACCTACCATCAGAGATGCATACATGTGCAAGGTTAGATGATCCTACCGTGTACAGTGACCGAGATCTGAACTCGGACATAAACTTGAATGTAAGTCAGTCAAGCGGAAAAAGTAGGTCAAAGTGACTTTATTTTGCCTGGATGCTGACCTACCATCTGAGATGCATACATGTGGAAGGTTAGATGATCCCACCATGTAAAGTGACCGAGATCTGAACTCGGACGTAAACTTGAATGTAAGTCAGTGAAGCGGAAAATATAGGTTAAAGTGACCTAATTTTGCAGGATTTACAGTGACCGAGATCTGAAATCGGACATAAACTTGACTGTAAGTCAGTAAAGCGGAAAATGTAGGTCAAAGTGACCTAATTTTGCCTGGATGCTGACCTATCATCAGAGATGCATGCACATGCACAATTAGATGATCATACTATGTATAGTTACTGAGATATGAACTTGGATGTAAATTTAAATGAAAGCCACTCTAGCGGAAAATATAGGTCAGAGAGACCTAAATTCTTTGAGGCTGTGAGATATACCAAGATGCACCTGCTTGCAAAGTTTGATGACCCTACCCTGCATCTACCATCAAAGATGCATGCATGTGCAAGGTTAGATGATCCTACCATGTACAGTGACCGAGATCTTAACTCGGACGTAAACCTGAATGTAATTCAATCAACGAGAAAATGTAGGTCAAAGTGACCTAATTTTGCCTGGATGCTGACCTATCATCAGAGATGCATGCACATGCATAGTTAGATGATCATACTATGTATAGTTACTGAGATATGAACTTAGATGTAAATTTAAATGAAAGCCACTCAAGCGGAAAATATAGGTCAGAGAGACCTAAATTCTTTGAGACTGTGAGATATACCAAGATGCACCTGCTTGCAAAGTTTGATGACCCTACCCTGCATAGTTACCAAGATATATACCAAAATGCGGACGAGGACGCCGGGGGTATTCCAATAGTCCCCCTCAACTTCGTTGAGTCGAACTAAAAATTACAGAATAGTTTGAATAGCACCTGATTAATCAAATGTTTTATTTTTTCTAACCGTTGATAAATTGTTTCTTGATGCTTTTTTAGATTTGTGTTTTGCATATCACATTTGTCCATGTTGTTACTGATATCCGTCTGTCCTGTTACTAATGAAAGTTGAAATATACAAACAATTCTCTAATACTGTATGAATATAGATCCCTATTTATTTTCTCTTTTCCTCTGCCATATCGACATATCTTAGACATAAAAAAATTAGGAGACAAATTCACATTGAGATAACGTCTATCCTGTTACTATAAAATGTCTACCCTGTTACCAAAATATGTCTTTCCTGTTACCATTGTAAGTTTTTCCACTAGATGTTTCTTTATAACGTTGTGAATGGTTTAAAATATCAATACTTTTTCACCAATGATGAAACAAGATCAAATTTCATATAAATACTGGCTAATGATTTAGTAATCCTAGTTTGAAAGCTCTGATTTCTCTATCCTGTTACCAAATGAATCTATCCTGTTACTTTCAACATAGTAACTTGATAGACAGTAACAGGATAGAAAATTTTAACATTGGACTCTATGGAGAAGACATTTAAAGATCTTCTCAGAAACTACTAGTCCATTTAGAACCAAACATGGTCACAAGGGTCCTTAGATGGTCCCTTCGTAAAAGGTATCCGACAGGTCCTACCTCACCAAGATGGCTGCCAGCGGGGAACATAGTTTTAACATTTGACCCTATGGGAAAACAAAGACATTCAAAGATCTTCTTTTCAGAAACTGCTAGTCCAATTAAATACAAACTTAGCCATAATGATCCATAAATGTCATAAATGGTTCCTTCCATAAAGGTATTTGACAGGTCCGTACCTCATCAAAGATGGCCGCCAGTGGGAAACATAGTTTTAACATTGGACCATAAGAAAAAATACATTCAAAGATCTTCTCAGAAAATACTAGTCCATTTAGAGCCAAACACAGTCACAATTGTCCTTAGATGGTCTCTTCCAAAAAGGTATCCGCCAGGTCCTTACCTCATCCAAGATGACCTCCAGCGGGGAACATAATTTTAACATTGGCCCCTTCGGCTACAGAGCCGCCGGGCTCGTCCCCAGTTGGTGGATAGAGGAATGCACTGTCTATGCGGGGTAGTAAGGTCATAATACGGAAAGCCAGACCGCGAACCATTGTAGCCAAACTGTGTGGAGAAACGCCACGCTCCATGCAGTATAAAGACCACTTCTTTATTTCTCTAAAGAGAACAGACGCACTATGGGTCGTATGGAAGGCTAAATTTTCTGTTTCTACCCATTTCTCCCTTTTTCCAGTGGCAATCAAAAGTCGTTGCTCTGGTTGTCCCTTCCACCTTTGTTTCTTTTTCGTTTACTACAAATATTGCTCATAGGACGTTAATCTCTAACTAATCAATCAATCATCCAAGATGGACGCCAGCGGAGAAAATAGTTTTAACATTGGAATGTATTAGAAAAACTCGTTCCAAGATCTTCTCCAAGATGGCCTCAGCAGGAAACATAGTTTAAATTCTGGACTCTATTTGAAATGGCATTCATCTTTCTATAACTGGTTTATGGGTACCGAAACCTCCCCTTTATTTGTCCCGTTTCCCTATTGTTTAGTAAACATGCGAATAAAACCCAATACAGGTAGACTACCAACTCCATGACCACAATCATGAAAGAAGAGAAAACGTAATTTTGAAAGATGGGTCAAGGGATGCTGGCCGCTAAACTGCCGGCTAGCTAAAGGAGCCTAGTCTGCTGGTAAAACACTATCGCACTACGGAAGAAAAACTAAACTCAAAAGGATTTGGTCAGGAATCATCGGCAGTATCAGTGAGAGGCCAGTATGTATGTAAACTAGGTCACTAGATCTTAAAGCTAATCGGGATGCAAGCAGAGTATCTCGTCAATATCCCCTATTACGTAAAGAATGTAAGATACGTCCGAGCTTTTCTTGATTTTTAATCAGTTTCTGGCATTTTTAACGACATTGCCGTAAAAACGAGGATTAGAAATGCCGTTAGTAATAAGCTGTTTGCGAGTAACGCCATATTTAGATATAAAATATTCATATTTGTTATAAAACTTCTTAAAAGGTATTCAACAACTTATGAAATCTGTAACCCTGTTGTAAAAGTTTGGCTGTGATAGTAAGGTTACGTTCATTAAAATCGTCAAAAGTAGAACAAACACGTGCGAATCGTACTAGTTGAGAAATGTACATCTCGTACATGTGTATGGAGCAGGGATGTCGCCGTCAAGAAAAGGGAAATTTGTTATAGTGAAATCAAAATCATTCCTTTTATTATATATTTTAGCTTTTATTTTACCAGCGTCAATTATGATAGTTAGATCCAGAAAAGGGCAGTATTTGGAATTGTTGTTAGCTTTATTTAATTTCAGTTCATGTCTACATAATCTAAAAGCTGGGGATTGTCAATAGTAAGGATATCGTCAACATACCTGCTGTTATCATGAACAATGTTAATCATTTTGCGTTTGTGTCATTAACATTACACTGGTCTCCACAAAAGCTAAACCAATGCAATTTCCCGATATTACAGAGTTCATTTTTAACTCGTAAGCCGAAGGCGGAGAGTTCTTAAAATAATCCGAGAGATGTCACCTGAGCGTCAGGGTTATTAACGTATCTAAAGAGCTGTATGTTTCCGATCAAATATAGTTCGTAGATTTCTTTCAAAATCCGCTTTTGTACGTCAAATAGTGACGGTGTTGCTGTATAAAATCGATAAAAATATACACATACACTATAAATATGCACAGTATTTACGTCCCTGTCTCTATCAAGAGCTAGTTCAATGCTCCTGTCGCGTAGTTATTTGTCAAAGGAGAAAATAACATTTGTTACCTGTGTCCACTGTATTGCCTATTTATAGCAGTGGATTCGATATACATATGAAATTACGATTATTTTCACGTATGTCGGAATAAATCCCGGAATAACTCAGATATATAAATTGTGCTTTCTGTTCATGTTTATTGAACCAGTTCTCGAATAAGCGAAGGTACTTATTTACCTCTATTAGCTATTTAGCCCATAGGTGGAACTGGTCATCCATACAGAAATAACCCCTTCCGATTATTTTCATGTGATTACGGAACTGCCTGTGATTTTTTTTATTCACTAATGATAAATTGTTCTTTCTGTTCCCGTTGAAAAATCTTCTCTAAGGCCAATAAAACATATAAATTCGTTATTTTCTATTCAGCAGTTCTTTGGATAACTACGAAGTTTCGCCGGTGTAGATTTTCCGGGCTTTCGAGTTTCAGCACCATCGGAGCTTTCATTGTACTCTGCGCTCAGTTAAAATTACTGAATCGTTTCTTAAATTATCACCGGAGATGAAATATATAGACATTTAATTTTGTAAATTTGAAATTTGGGATAAATGTTCATAAAGGTGCAAACAAAATATATATGCGCAAATGAACGAAAATATGTACGCAAATGAAATATTAAAAAAATGGCGCCTAATCTTAAAAAGTGCGCAAATGAAATGCAGCCAAATTTACATCGGATCATTCAGAAAAGGAATAAACAAATTATGAAAGAAAGAAATTAGAAAAAAGAAGGGAAACTGGGAATGTTTCAAAGAGACAACGACCAAAGGTTAGTAATAACAACTCAAACTTCAATAAACGGTGATGAAACCCCACACCCACAGCAGGTCGGAGTCGGCCCCTAAATAAAGAGTAATCAAGTTCAGCGAAATAAACATCATTCTAGACTCCTATAGACACAAAGTAAACCAACTAGAAAACAGACAAGACGCACAAAGGCTTAATAAATTTCCTGACTTAGGAAGGCGCAAACCTGCTGCGGTGGGGTTAAACTAGTTTTATTTGGCCCAAACCTTCCCCCTATAACCAATGTGATGAATCAAAAAACAAACGTAACAACAGTAAAATTCAGTTGGCAACAGGACTGAGTCAGTTGTGAAAAATGCAACTGAAAGAACTAAATATACGGACATAAATATGAAATCACAAGAGATTACTAGCAGTTAACTGACATGCCAGCTCTTTGATTTAAACTGTTTAACTTTAGTAAAGATAAAAAAATCGAAATTAAAAGGACATTATAATCAAAAATAAAAACATCGAAAATGAAAATTCTTTCTGGACGAATGAGATTTTTTACCTGGGGTCGGGAAACATTTAAAAACTATCTTCTTTGCCTTCAAAACCTCGGTTACCATTGTAACGACCCTTGAATCTTATATTTTGCTGATTTGCTGTTGTTCACGTTCTAAATTTTCTCTTTTTATTCTCCAACTTCTTCAATGAATTCTATTGGTGTTGTAATTTTGAAATTACCTAAATCCCCAGTGTTCTATTTCTTTTTTTTTGTAATTTATTTCTAATTTGCGGAGCTCATATATTGTTCAGCCATATTTGTAAAGCGAATCTATTGCATTTCCAATTTCCTTGTCTAGTATAAAAACATCCCTTTAATTAAGATCACTTAAGGTCTTCTGATGCTTTTGTTTTCTTTTTGCAAACTGTCAATTTGCCCATTTACAATTTCTGTTTTTTAACTGATCTTTGATTTCATCAATGACATTTTGAAGGTTTGAACAATATTTTGAAATTTTGTTGGTTTTTCTTCCAATATATTTATCCGACACTTTAAATATCGAACTCCTGTCTACTTGCCGATTCAAATTTAATGATGTTCTACAAATCCCCCGGATTTTTATTAACAGTCACTCATAGAACTTTCACACATTTTCGCCTGGATAAAAACTGTAAGTCTTGCTTTGTCTCTACTACACATTTCTGCGATTTGGCCACACTGTTAAGGATGTGAACTGTTTATATAATGTGCTCTTATTGTCCACTGCGGAAAAATATAGCTGCATTTTTTAACTGAAACTTGAAGCTGTTATCTCGTGAAAATGCTGCTTGTTTACGGAATTCAGGTGGCATCGAAATGGTTATCCATGGTACACTGCGATATTGCACCAATTTGGCTAACAATAGAAATTATCAGCGAATTGTCCGGATTCTCCACCAAAAATATGTTCGATGGTATGTACCGGCCTGATATATTTGGGAAAACTAGCTCCCTTTTGAAATTAATTAACAAAGTAAGTTAGAACCGAACGACAGTCAGTCTATAACGAATATTCCAAGGACAATGGCAACATCAGAAAAATAAAGAAACAAAGAGATAACATGAGTACGGCACAGAAAAGAAAAATGAAGTCACACACACACACCAACACACAAATACATAAAGATGAACAACACGGACCGAATAAAAACATGGGTGAAATTAAGTGCACCGGTAGAGTAAGTATATCGTGCTTCTTATATAAGACACCCGTGTTGTGGAACATATCAGATCCGGTAGTAAAAACACGGAATAAAGTTCTAAATTATAGCTAGAAAAATGAAACGACAGTCACCCCTGCACTCCCTGTTTGACACAGAAAACAGTTATAGACCCTGGGCATAATTTTTACTTAAAGCGAAAGTCCGCAAAATTATGGAAAAGTGAATATTGATTCCTTATATAGTTCTGACACACATGAAATATTTTGTTTTTTGTATTTTTAATTCATTGCTGCAAAAATTTTATTCACAAAATGTCTAGTCATGGAGGGTCACGTGACATTGTACAGAGGGCGCTCTGTGTACTGACATCAAGTTATAAGACCTCTAACCCAACGAGTACCACTATAAGGCGTATGTCAACAACGATCACTAACGATATGGCTAAAGTTCATTATTGCATTTTCAAAAAAATCGCCGTTCGACTCATGATTTAAGTGTATTTTTGCCTATTTTGCGTAAAAGAACATTTTTAAAAAAAAATCTATGTTGTTTTCATTTTCTATATCACGCAATGATATCGGGATAGACAGTACAATATTTTTATAAACATTTTACGCGCCTGTCCACTGTGACAATAATTGTCAAAAAACGAAGGCGATACAATGTTTTATATTTAGAATAGCGCTTACCTATATTTATGTACCACCCTGTGAATTGGCCTTATTACACTTTCTTTACCTGTTGGGTCATCTGCTAATGATTGACTTTTTAATCTTGTTACATTTATTCATGATTTCGAGGTGCAGGGGTTTTTATTTGTGTAGACGCCCGTGTAGAAATTCCATGTTTCCACTTCCAACAAACACGAAAATATACAATTTTCTGCTGCACCTATCTATTATACTTCAATGAAAACATGATAATTAACAATGAACATGATCATCGTAATTAGATCACCGTCTACAAATTTATTGTCTTATTTTTGCTTCTCTACTGCCGATATTGATAACATATGTAAAAACTGGGACTATCATGTTATATTAGTCCCAGGTGAAAAGCATCTTTTTAATAGATGTAGAAGACATAAGACAAAACAAAAGACTAATTTTGAATAAACATTTTTTTTTCATATTTTTCTCAATAACACGTGTTGTTATCAAACCAAATGAAATATCGTCTCTTAAGTCTTAAGTGACAATTTGTTCTCATTTTAAACATTTTAAAAATTTCTGAGCTCAAGGGAAGACGATTTTTGTATATTATTTTCGGCCCATTATTCTACCTTAATGAACATTTTAAAGTGACCAAAGAATGATTTATGACCCTACCTGTAAAACAAGTGACAGTTGTGTTGATTGAACCAAATAACAAAATTTACCTGGGGGCATTCGATTGGCCTGTGAATTGTGTGATGGGCGTGCAGTACAGCAAACGAGTGATTCGGAACACCTGTACTGCACAGTTCCGTCTGTACCGACTAGAAAGGTGGTGTGAGTGGAACAGTCACGTGACCAAGATGGAAGACAAATGTTTTGATTTGAACATTTTGCAAGTTTTTGACAAATAAAAATTACCTTCTTGATGTTATAAGTATGAAATTGATTAATAACATATATTTATTGATGTCAAAATAACATATATTTATTGATGTCAACAACTCTCTGAATGTAGGCGAAGGGTTTCAGTGCTATTAAAATAAAGAAATGTAAAAGGGTGTACTGCACAGTTAGAACAAGAATAAAGTCTCGTGGAACAAGTCCTTAAAAGAGAGACACCAGTTTAGCATTTTCTGATCCTTTTCACATCATAATTTGCATTATGGGCGCAGTAAAACACAAAGTATTGTATAAAATAATGTAAATGTGACAATATATTTTTCATCTACTGTTTAATTTCAAGTTTTATTTCAGATATATTTCCCGCCTTTTGTCTTCCATCATAGAGAGCGCGACTTCCTGTTCTGTGACATTCGATTCGTCTGTGCAGAACACTCTGTACTGCACATGTTCTGCACAGACAATCGAGCGCGACCCTGTACCGAGTCTTACATAATTGAAAAGTTTATCACCTGTATCCAAGGCTACAGTTTCATCGTGTACACTGTATGTAATGCATTAATAAGAAGACCATAGTAATTATTTTTGCTTTCTACAGCAGCACGTTGATGTGCACTGTATACTGCACCATCATATGGATTATTATAAAAAAAAAATCAACAGAAAAATTGACATTTTTGTTACTCTATATGGACACTTTTTAACAAAATCGTCGAATAAGTGATATATATCCTAGCTAAAAAGAGAAAATGTATCCGTTTATAGTTAGCTTTGAACAGGAGGCCAGTATTTTTTGCAATTTCGATAACGAGAGGCAAAACTTGTTCAACTTGAATTTCGACAAAAAATGAAAAATAATGTAGAATTTTCTAAATATGGGATATATTTATCGTATCTTTCACGATATTTAACTTGTATGCCATGCTCACGATCATATCACTGATTTGAATATCTATTGGTAAATTCAATTTGAAAATTTATCCGGTTCTTGGTCAAACCCAAGATTACCCAGCATCCTTTCCCTGAATCGTGTCTTCTCCGTAATTGTTAGTGATACAAATTATAATAATCTGTATCAATATTTCGTCACTTCCGATCCAAAATGGCGATACCCATAATTGTGCTACGGTCAACTTTTAACTACAAATATCTCCCTTAATAAAAAAAGGTACACCACTGTAATTTTGCATGAAGCATTTTCGATATAAAGTGAATCGAATAAGATAAAAAGTAAAATTTTGCGGACTTTCACTTTATTTCACTTTCACATAATTTTAACATTTTTAAAATTGAATTATTGATAGCCACTATTTTTACTAAAAGAAATTTTAGAAATATTGTTGTTACACATAATTAAAAAAATGAGAAGTTTTTGAGACATTTTTTGGGGGAATTTTATCAAACTGAAAAAATCAAAAATTTTCGAAATCGGATTGGTGAAAATATTTCTTCTAAATGTTACAAATTTCAAGCTATGATTTCAATATAGAATTAAAAAAAAATCTTGGACAATTTCAAATTTGGAATAAAATATTTTTGAAATCACAATTTTTATGAATAACAGCAAACAGTGGTTTTATTTCCCTTTAACAGTAAACACAAAGTAAAAATTTATCAGAACAGTAAACACCAATTGGTGCAAAAACGGAACACCCAACAACCAGCTTAAAATGCCAAAAACACGTTAACAGAAAAGTTATTAACCCACCTCTTTGAAGATAAAAAAAATGAAATGAAAGAAAGCGCGCCTATATTTTATGATAGAAATAAAATGCAATTACATCAGTATGACAAAGACTTGTCCCCATACCAATTGCTTGATTAAAAAAATATATATATATATAAAATGGCCGTCTCCAGATCCAGAGACTTGTAATGCCTGAAATCATATTTTTGTGCATATGACATATATTGTCAAAAACTGCAAATAAACTGTTGAAACAAATACCAGCTGAGCCACATGTGCCCTGCAAAAAACGAAGCACAGTTTGCCGTAGGCGTAAATCCGAGACTAGTAAAATCACGTCTTCGAGCCAGTACAAATGTTTTCACCGATACGCTAGTTAGAATTCCAGAATTACAATTGCATAGATGTAAAATCATTGTTATTTAGCGTTGCTTACATTTCGTTTTCAAAATAAAACATGATAACACGAGCATTACCTGCACTGGTGGAACAGTAAGATTTTCAAGCTTAGCATTTTTATTTTTAAGCCATTTGAAGTTCAATAAAATGCCACGTCGGAAAGGGTTAAGTTTTTAGGCCACAAATTATAAGCCATCTTCATTAAAGTTATATCTAAACCAACAAATAATTTCGAAATATGACAGTTTTTTGCCAATACATCGGCAAACTAATACCGAAGCAAAAAGGGGGATTTAAAAAAATCCCCCAAAACATGGCAATTTATATTTAACACAAATTGAGACAACCTTTCAAAAACAATAATAACAAAATACCGAAGTTACTGTGAATTTAGGTTCTCCATATGCGCATGTCGACAACTTATGTCTCTTCAGTGCAGATCAAATCAAAACATTTAGAAATCCATGAACCGAAACATATGTAAAAGCTGATAGAGAACCAATTACCAATAGGATCTAAACATGAAAGCCAAAATCCGCTAAAGACAAAGCCATGTAAGAGGGAGATACTCCGAAGTTTTTCACAAAATGTTCTTAAATATAGATATAACAGCAGTGGCATCGGCCTAGTGGTAGTTAATAACAAAATACCGAACTCACTGTGATTTAGTTTCTGCATATGCACATTTCGACAACTCATGTCTCTTAAAAAAAAAAAAAAAAACGCCACAAAACTTTAGTACTAGCAAATCTAGTAAGTGAATCCTTACAAAAATGTGAAGGTATCATAGGCAAGCACAATCTGCTCTGCGCATGGCACTCGTCATACTGCCAATGAAAAGTCCTTTTTTTTGTTATAGTATGTGTATGTTAGTTCGGTAATAAAGTAAGTGAGTACCCAACCGTCAGTCTAAAAAAAGAATGGAATGATTCAGAGACAACCCTGAATCTAATCAAAGGTGTCTATTCTCATTATTGTAACGACCTGTCTAATCATGGCGAAGACCGTAAAACTTCTGTAGTGACAGACCAGTCATTGAACATTGTAACGATCTCTCTAATCATGGTAAAGAACGTAAAACCTCTGTAGTGACAGATCAGTCATTGAACATTGTAACGATATGTCTAATCACGGTAAAGAACGTAAAACTTCTGTAGTGACAAACCAGTCATTGAACATTGTAACGATCTGTCTAATCACGGTAAAGAACGTAAAACCTCTGTAGTGACAGACCAGTCATTGAACATTGTTACGATCTGTCTAATCACGGTAAAGACCGTAAAATTTCTGTAGTGACGGACCAATCATTGTACATTGTAACGATCTGTCTAATCATGGTAAAGACCGTAAAATTTCTGTAGTGACAGACCAGTCATTGAACATTGTAACGATCTGTCTAATCATGGTAAAGTCCGTAAAATTTCTGTAGTGACAGACCAGTCATTGAACATTGTAACGATCTGTCTAATCATGGTAAAGAACGTAAAACTTCTGTAGTGACAGACCAGTCATTGAACACAGACTTGGTGCATAAGTTGTTAAGACAGTAATGTTGCTTTGTTGAGGAAATCGCTGTAAAAACTCCAGGTACAGCAATAACGAATGAATTGTAAAATGTAGAACCGGTACGCCGGGCAAGTGGGGATATTATTGCTAAAAAATATGAAATCTCACTATTCGAAAATCAAAATTACCACATTTGTCGTAAAGCTTTGTTTTCAAACGTCCAAAAGCTCTTTTTACGAAAAATCTTACGATAAAAAAATAGTCGTTAGTCTTTAACATTTCATATTGACTTACAATTAAAATTAGTTGTAAGTTTTTTTTTTGTAAAAATGGTTGCACGGTTTTCAATATAAAGGTATTAGTCCAGGTATGATACTGATGATGGTATTTCAAAGGTGTCTATTTAGGTATATCTTTAAATTGAGTGTTGTATCATTAAAACTTGGAGCGTTTATCAGACAATATGTAAGCATATTGTTTTAAGTTACGGTTTATGTATGAGAATAAATAACAAAATACCGAAGTTACTGTTAATTTATATTTTGCACATGCGCATTTCGACAACTTATGTCTCATCAGTGCTGATCAAACCAAAACTTTTGGAAGTCCATTAAACGAAAAACCTGTAAAAGCTGAATAATTGAATAAATATATAAAAAGTGTTCACTGTGATGCAATATACCGAAATGCCACCGCGTACGCCACATAAATTTAGTGTCTCAAATAACAAAATTATTTTTGATTGTATAAATTTTATGATATGTATCACTAAGTGATTGTTTGAATTATAAAAAATTTGGGAAATCTTAAAAACGATAATTACTATATTGAATTGGTTATTTTAACTAAAAAGTATTATAAAAATGTGTCGAAAATGTTTTGTTTATAAAAAACTAATACAAAATTCTAATTAAGATATATATAGGTATCATGATGATAGAATGATGATCTGCTTTATCTGTCGCCGCAGCGTAGTGCGATGACATGGTAATTCCGCCCGTCTATCCGCCTTGTAAGCGCTTTAGGCCATAGAAAGTTAATTAAAAATACATGAGGTTTTATGGCGCATAAGCCTTTGTACATATAAAAATTCAAATTTTCAGCGCATCAATTGTATCATTTAAATTACCAAATAATGGGTGGGTTGATACTTCAATAACACTGAAAACTGTTTTGCAAATTAAAACGTTCAATGCACAGCTGAAAACAACGAAATCGCCCGTTTTGCTTAGCAAATAAACTAAGTTAAATCAAAATGTCATGGTATAATTCATGCATCATTGTTTTCTTTTTTTTGTCGGGATATGGATGACAGTGGTTGTTACAACACATTGCTAGTTAATGTTATAATGTATGTTAAGGATTCTGCATCCATGAGTAATAAGATAAGGTGTAGAAATGGCCATATATAAATTTTCAGTAACTTCGGTATTTTGTTTTTTATAAGAACATGAATACAGGGTTGTTCGATGTCTAGTAAACTGCGCAGACGACAAAAAAAAATCAATTTCAATTCTTTAGAAATGTCTGTGCCAAGTCAGGACCATTGAGGTCGACAGTTTTTCCGGTTGTTTCCACCTATTTTGCCTGTTTGCCTCATGGACTTCGGCTCTTGACAACTCTGTGCGGTAATTTTGTTATTACCCCAATTTAAACAAGAGCATGGGCTTTCAGAAAATAATAAATTTGGACCATTGTTTTGACAAATTGTGAACGGTCGGAATCAAAATTATTTATACAGATGGATTAATCTTTTATGTATTTGTTTATCATTTTTAAAAAGAAAATCCCTTTTTTTACTACCCTAAATTAAAACGGCACAGTTTATCCAATTTTAACCATTATTTATACACGTTTTTATGTTAATATGTCTACTCTGTTTTATGCAACAAATAATGGTATGATGTAATAAATTTTCAAATTCTTTATTTAAAAATAACTTTTATAAATTTGCAACTTTTTTATGAAGATCTTCCTTTCTGTATTATTCAGATCAGTTAACGGCCTGACAGAGCATGTTCGAATTGGATAATTCAAATAAGATTATTTTGTAGAAAGTTATTGGCCATATTGGATTTTGCCCTTTAAAAATCATGTTTTAAGGGATTATGAACGTCAGATTTCAGAAGCATTCGATATCCTCGGGTTTTATCCATTCACACAGTGTTAAAATGTTTTCCAAATGGATCATTTTTTCTTTGTCATAGGTCACTTTAAAATGCATAAAATAGACAGGGGGTGAATACTGTTCACCTCTAGTTAAAGACCCTCGGGCGACATCAAGATGTAGACAGGAATAAAAGCCCTGTCCTTGATAAACTGGAGTTTTCTATGTATCGTGTGCGTTTCTGTCACATGTACATTCACTCCATATCCTTTCATTTTTCCTAGTGTATGAAATTTAATCAACTTCCAATTATCTTTTCATTTATTTAAAGACATAAAATATTTTATGAAAGGATATGGAGTAAATGAACACGAGACCATAATACATATATTAACCCCAACTGCAATTACTTTCGTAATGAGCTGTATGGCTATTTCGGACATTAATTCCTCATCAGCAGCACTCGTACCCAAACATAGGAAATCCATGATTTAAAAAAAATGTTAAAAATGTTAAATCATACGACATCCGAATAATCAGTAATATCAAATATGGCTAAGGACAAAACTACAATGGAAGGAGTTAAACCTTAGTTTTAGAATTTTCATGAATTTAGATAATAGTTATAAACAAAGTGTACATATGAGATAAAATTTCATGTACAAGTACACCATATCTAAGAAAAATAAAGAGCATATATCTCAAACACGGGGAATTGAAATTGTTTTACCAACTCCACACTGCATCTTATGCAAAGAAAGAAAAACTCTAGAGAGAACTCTTTCCCGCCAAAACTTTGACGTCTTATATCTAAAAAATTCCTACATGGATTTTCCAAAAAAATTGCTCAAATTGTTCCATTAGCAGTGCTCTTCAAAACAAATGGTCAGAATTTTAATTCTAATTACAAAATTTCTGACACTCGTACTCCCTTAAATGTGGTTTTTGTAATGTTTAGACATATGGATTCGGAATTTGTTTTGGTTGTTTCTTGGTAAGTTACAAGTTTTCGACTTAAATTTTGTAATTTGTTATCCAGCAATGTTAAAATTTAGACATAACGGTTAACGAACGTTTCATAGTCTTATTAGCACAGATTTTCAAACAGGGGATAGATGGTTATCGAGGTACAAAAAAATTGATAGATGTATCAAAATCTGTATAAAAATGATAGGATATGCAGTAAATGCATATTAGACGAAGTCTCAACAATAAAGGGTAAGTCCAATCAATGGAACAACGCCTTAGTTGTTGTTCTTCGTGTCGAAGTAGGTGAGGCCTTCAACAATGAGCTTTGGTCATGCCATATAGTATGTTCAAGATAATCCCTAGCACCAGTTAAAAGGAATTCAATGCTATGTCATCGGTTTATCATTGTTGTATTTATCCCCATGGATGCAGAATTGTCAACAAAGTGTTCTGACAATCACTTTCATCTGTGCAATACATACACAAATAGACTAATAAAAGACAATCATAAAAGCAACCACATGGTAATCATCGAGTCAATTGTAGGAAAACTTGTAAAAATGATAAAATCATGAGATGTAGGCACCATTAACAGGTGGGTAAATATTATTGGGATATAACAAAATGCCAAAAGCATGTGTTTGTATTCATATGAGAAATTCTCTAAAGAACAAATACATTTTAACTGAAAACATAGATAGCATACAGCTCTCGAACGGGGGATCTTTTTGCGAACTTAATACTGGGAAGAGATAAACTCCAGCCTTAAATAAAGATTGAAAGAATTTGGAGTTGCACAAGAGACAAAGTTTCTATAAATACATGGTAAAGTCATGCAATGGACAACGCCTAGTGTCGTTCTTCATGAAGTTACCATGAGGCTCGCAACAATTTAAATTGTTTAAATATTCTGTCAAAATCCATGGAAAAAACTACATCAAAATCTTTAAACAAAAATTTTCCTCTTTGTCCCCTTTTGGCCTCTTGATTATCAAAAAACAGTAATCCTCAAATCCATCGAAATATTACAGCTGCACAATGTTATAAACAATATGATGAAACAAACCAAACCTCAGTACGATAATAAACAAAGAGTCAAAGATGTGAAATATTCAATTTAAATACTTTTTAGCTGATTTTTCTGAAACGGCTGGGACTAGGAGCCCATTAAGTCAAATTATATAAGATTTAAAGATTTAAAATCATGGCATCAGTAAAGTGTTTATACACTGAACAGCTTTCAAAAAAGGAACACCGAAGAACATTACACCCAATCTTACTTCCTATTGACAAATCCTGGCTGATCAAAAATTGATACTGTGTTACAGATTTTGAAAACTTAAGAGCTCTGGACATACGAAGAGAGACAAGATTCATTGAATTCGTAAGATCGTAAATAGGAAATGGGGGAAGTAACAAAATTATCGAACAGAGTGGTCAAGAGCCGAAGTTCATGAGACAAAAAGACAAATTTGCAAATTGTCGACCACAATGGTCCTAACTTGGTACAGGCATTTCAAAAGAAATAGTGGGTTAAACCAATTTCATGTCTAGCCAAACCTCCCCGGTGTCCGGTAGTAACTCTTTCTCTTTACAGCTAAAGTTTGGTTTGCGCATATGCAGAAAATAAATTCACGGTCACCTCGGTATTTAGTTATTCATCATGTTTTAAAAGTGGTTTTTAGTAATGTAACATATGGATTCGATTTTTGTTCTGGTTGTTTTTTGGTAAGCTACAATTTTTCGACTTAAATTTTGTATTTTGTTATTTGTTATCCAGCGATGTTGAGTAAAATTTATACTGAACGGTTGACGGACCTTTTCATAGTCTTCTAAGTACACATTTTCAAACAGGGAATATATGGTTATCGAGGTACAAAACATAATATATATTGCCCAAAATTTTGATATATGTATCTAAATCAATACAAAAAATGACAGGATATGGAGTAAATGCATATTAGACGAAGTCTCAACAAATACAGGGTAAGACCAATCAATGGAACAACGCCTTAGTTGTTGTTCTTCATGTCGAAGTAACTATGAGGCCTTCAACAATGAGCTTTGGTCATGCCATATAGTATGTTCAAGATAATCCCTATCACCAGTTTAAAGGAATTCAATGTTATATGTCAATGCTTATCCATGTTGTATTTACCCCCAATGGATGCAGAATTGTCAACAAAGTCTTCTTTCATCTGTGCCATATACAAAAAGACTAATAAAAGACAACCATAACATAAAAGCAACCACATGGTAATCATCGAGTCAATTGTACGAAAACTTGTAAAAATGGTAAAATCATGAGATGTAGTCACTGTAAACAGGAGGGTAGAATATCATATGGATATTACAAAAATGTCAAAAATTGAAAGCCTTTGTTTTATTCATATGAGAAATTATCTACAGAACAAGTACACTATATCTAAATACACAGAGAGCAAACATTTCGCGAACGGGCAATCTTTTTACGAACTACACTCTGGGGAGAGACAAACTCCTGTCTTAAATAGATATTGAAAGAAAGTCGGAGTTGCACACGAGACACAGTTTCTATAAATAAATGGTAAAGTCAAACAATGGACGACGCCTAGTGTTGTTCTTCATGAAGTTACCATGAGGTTCGCAACAATTTGCATTGTTTAAACAAATTAAAAAAAAAACAATTTTTCCATGTGTCCCCTTTTGGCCTCTTGATTCTTAAAAAAAAGACGGTACATCTTGAATCCATCGAAAAATTACATTATTATAAACATAAGATAAAAGAAGCCAAACTCAGAATTTACAGTAAGAATTTAATTATTAGCCAATCTTACTGAAACGAGTGGGACTAAGAGCTCAAATTCAAATTATATAAAACATATAAAATATTAAATTCGTAAGTTCGTAAATAGGAAATTGGGATAATAACAAAATTACCGAACAGAGTGGTCAAGAGACAAAAAGACAAATCAGGTGGAAACCACCGGCAAAATTGTCGACCGCAATGGTCCTGACTTGGTACAGGTATTTCAAAAGAAATTATGGGTTAATCTTTTTTATGGCTGGCCAAACCTGCAATTGCGGTAGTGTCCGGTAGTAACTCAACAGCAATTGCTATTGAAAGGTCGTAGACATAAGAACTATATAAATCTCGGATTTTTTTTAGAAATTTATTTTCAGCAAGTTAGTGCTTCTAAAAAAATCTATGACGCAGTAAATCACAATATATCTGGGTTATTGGAACACACTTTTTAGTAAAAAAATCTATGAGGCAGTAAATCACAATATATCTGGGTTATTGGAGCACACTTTTTAGTAAAAAAATCATTAACAGACAAAACGAATCTGTATAAATACAGTCAAGCTTCCTAAAACCTCCTACAAAGCGTTCGACTGAATATTGAATCATATCCGTTGATCACAGTGCAACAGGACACGGTACTTTGGGTCAGGATATACACAATATTTACTGTTGTATATCTTAATCAGTAAATAACTTTGATAAATACATATTTGATAAAATTTTGTTAACATTTGTATTTCCTGTTGCAGCGAATATCCGATATAAACATTTTTTTTTCGATTGTATTGCCTACATGTTGCTAAATTTATGAATATTTGAAATTCGTTCTTTTTTTCCTGATCTCTGCCATACTAGTATATTGCTTCTGTATTCGTTTACTGGCGTATCATTTGTAACAGACACAAGTTTGGTAAGAGGTATATGCTACTCGACCAACTTTTCTGAAGGAACGATAAACATTTATCTTTTAGCAAAAGATTGGAAGATTGATACTTGATGGAATATGCCAAATGTGAACTCTTTCAAATATGCGATTGATAGTGTTGTTATCAATATTTTGCCAATGCAACATGCATTGTACTAGATAAACATGCCCAGCTGCTTTTTATGTTGGCACACAATAAAGCCTACAGAAACTTCTAATGGAAAAGGATATGCAGCTTTTAAGACGCCTGAACTGAATTGTGACCCACAATAGCAAATCGCGTAAAACCATCTTTCAAAAAAGAGCCCAGATGCAGACTGGTTTGTTTTTCGAGGTCACGTCACATCTCCACAGTCTTTCTGTTTCCTATCATTGTTTACTTATGTCTTTTGTCCTTTATTTGTTGTTTTGTGCAGTCTCTTGATAAATTTTGGCATGTTGCTGTGTTTTTCGGCCAAGGTAGGTGTTTCCTTCTATTTTTGTTATATTGTCCCACTTGCTTACTAATTCAGTCATTTGTTTTCTCTCTAAAAACTTTATACTTTAACGCATGACATAATGTTTGTCTTTTTTCTATCACTAAAAACGAAAGTATTTGACACTGAACCACGGTTATTGTTTTCTTAATTTTACAGAAATCGTAATAGTTTTAAAGTGAACCATTTATTTTCAACATCGTTGATTCATAAGGAGCTTTTAAGGCAAGAACTCTCCAACATCAAATGTTTTTGATAAACTTGTAATGGTTGAGCGATTTCACAAACTTACATTCCAAATTAATTTATAAACTGTTGCAATGCTTAAATTCATTATATTTAGTGTACGACGTCAATCTGAACCTATAATACAGACTTGATCTCAATTTCACGGTTCAGTGACTTTGTTCCTTTTACGTTCATTTCTCAGCAACTGTTACACCAATACTAGCTTTATTTGGCAGATTGTTACATCTAGAGAGAACATGTTACACTGACATCTTTCTCGTTACCTTAACATCTATTTTATTTTTCAGTCGTCTTTGTTAATTTTTTACACTCATACTCATTTTTTTTGAACAAGTAACGCCTAGACCTCCCATGTTTAGTATTATATTTAGACATGTGTAAGACTGAAATATACTAGTAGGGTACATTTCAGTCATCACCTAGACGACCTCGGTGACGTTTCATTCCCATATCAAATAAAACACTTATATGGCCATATGCAGAAACAAAATTTACAGTATTACTTTATTACCACTGGGCCGATGCCCCTGCTGTTAGACCATAGGTCCCCAAGGGTATTCACCAACAAATTAGCCAGTACTTCGGTGTGGACCTGAAAACCGATTTTTTGTTTCGAAAGCTAGCAATATCTAAATTTATTGACATTTCTTAAATTCTAAGGAGTATCTCACTCCTGCATATCTCTATCCTTTTCTGTCCTCTGTGATTTTATTGGTAATTTGTTCTCTATCATCTTTTACACATATTTCGGTTTATTGATTTCCAAAAGTTTGATTTGATTTGCACTGATGAGACATGACATGTGGAATGGCCATATGCAGAAACTAAATTTACAGTAACTTCTTTATTTTGTTATTACCCCTGGGTAAATGCCTCTGCTGGTAGGCTATTAGACCCAAGGATATTCACCAACCCAGTATCCAGCACTTCGGTGCTCACCCGAAAACCGATTTATTTGGAAACAAGCAATATTTAAATTTATGGAAATTTCTTAAAAACTAAAGAGTATTTCCGAATGCATAACTATGTCCTTAGCTCATTTTGGCATTTCTATTTGATTTCTGAAAAGTCACAAGTTGTCGAAATAGCTATATACAGAAACTGAAGATATAAAAACTTGGGTATTTTGTTATTTGTACTTACCATTTTTGATCTATCAGTTTTAATTTCTATATCAATGGTGAATAAAAGGATATGGAGTGGATGCACATGACACAAAGACTCTACAAATACATGGTAAAAAACAAGCAAAGGAACAACGCTTTTATTGTTGTTCTTCATCTTGAAGTCACCATGAGGCCTTCAAAAATTATATCTTAGCCCGGCTGATAAAGCTTTTGACATGGACACAACGGGAAGGGACAAATACCTACTTATACCACATCTATAATATCTAGAAGAAGATAAATCTGA
Source organism: Modiolus philippinarum (assembly GCA_002080025.1). Lineage (NCBI taxonomy): Eukaryota > Metazoa > Mollusca > Bivalvia > Mytilida > Modiolidae > Modiolus > Modiolus philippinarum. The sequence goes on from MJUU01038101.1 coordinate 23,216, forward strand.
TGTATAAGAATCATTTGGTATAAAGGTTTATAAAGACAATAGTCACATCCCCACCAAACTTACAAGAATCCCTACAAACATTGATGCATTTAGCACTGGCTATGCCAGATGCACGACTAAACCCCTTAATACTTGTTGACAGCAGTTAGAGATGATGTATAGATATACTGCGATAAAGCCTGTTGTACTAATAAACAGTCTGACCTTTAACCATTAAACTTTTGAAATACCCATACCAAGTCAAGACCATTGCGGTTGATAATTGGCTCTTGACAATTCTGTTCGGTAATTTCATAATAATACCCCATTCAAATATCTAAAAAAAGGGTATTAAAATACTCTAAAAATGAAATTTAAAGCTGACCTTTCCTTTATTTGTTATTAAACCCATTTCGTATGAAGCAATTTTTTTTCAAGGGCTTAGATACTTGCCCTTTCTTTAAATTGCAGCTCTCACTACAAAGGTGAAGAAGTACTTTCTCATGATAATCTAAGATTTAAAGAATGAAAACAAACACTTACATGGGATCAACTCTAGTAAGCTTAAAATTAAAAAGTGTTCTGATTCATACCCTTCACATCATCTCCAGAGTACGCAGTTTATATTTTAGAGGTGATTCGTTACTGTAGAACACACATTTAATACAGCGTCATCGATAAGAGCAAACACACCATCACAGAAACCTTTGAGTCAAGGAAAAGTTCAACCCTTGTTCCTTTCATCCCTCCGATATTCTATTAAAACAAGGTTGATAGATATAAAGGTTTGGTTTCACTAACAAGAACGGTAATTTTAAACTGGAATTAAATAAACATTGAAAGCATATGGAGTAAATGCAAATGAAAAAAAGTCTCTTCAACAAATCAATGATACAACGTTTTTAGTTGTTCTTCATCTTGAAGCCAACAAGAGGCTGTTTTCAATGACTTGACATGACCGGTTTTGACCTAACCCTGGATTTTCTTAATTGGGTTCTAGTGCTGCTGAACAGGAATTAATTTCCGAAATGGCCATACAGCTCATTTAAATCATTGCGATTGGAGTTAACACATGTGTTATGGTCTCATATTCATCTACTTCATATCCTTTCGTAAAATAGTGTACCTGGTGCCGTATACGGAACAGGACATGCTAACTATTCAAGAGCACCTGCTGTCACAAAATTTTTCATAGAGTTCACATTATTTTTACTATTGAACTTTTTTACTATTTAATGTTATTATATCTATGTGATGCTGTTTATTTTGTAGATATATCGTGACCCTTTTCTGGTAGTCTGATTTTGCCATGTCTCTGAACTTTGTAAATGTATCGTGACCTTTTTCTGGTAGTCTGATTTTGCCATGTCTCTGTACTTCGTAAATATATCGTGACCTTTTTCTGGTAATCTGATTTTGCCATGTCTCTGAACTTTGTAAATGTATCATGACCCTTTTCTGGTAGTCTGATTTTGCCATGTCTCTGAAGTTTGTAAATGTATCGTGACCTTTTTCTGGTAGTCTGATTTTGCCATGTCTGTGAACTTTGTAAATGTACCGTGACCTTTTTCTGGTAGTCTGATTTTGCCATGTCTGTGAACTTTGTAAATGTACCGTGTCCCTTTTCTGGTAGTCTGATTTTGCCATGTCTCTGAACTTTGATTTATGCTATCTACGTTTACTTTATTTTTCGATATCCTACAGCTGTTGTTTTCTAATAATACAAAATTAAAGTATTTTATAACCTTTTCATTATAAAGATGCCACTCGTTTGCAAAAAGCCTATCCGTTTAACCTAAAGAAGTTACTTTGAAAAATCTTTTAACATGCTTTGGTTCAGGAGACTTTTGACAGCAAAATATTTTTTGCACAGTTTTGGACGTTTTTTTTTAAATATTGGAAACGATTTTTTGAAATCAAAAGGTTTAAAAAAATTCTCATTGGCTTGGCATGGAGGTCGGGTTTCAGTAATTTGAGAAATATTGTCTCTCAGATGCCTGTAAAAGTAATGTGTCCTTTTTGACATCAAACAACCGAAAGATTGCAATGACATCATACAGTCTAGAGTATTAAGTCCATGTCGAGAACAAGTATTCTTTAATGCCCACTGGAGGGAAAGATATTATCACTCAACACGACAACTACCTAACATCTTTTGTCCCTCGAACGTTACGTGCATATATCGAAAAGAATCAAAAGCACTAGAATTCCCATTTTCATTTGATATTACCGGTTCATTACACTTGGAGTCATTTCGTTTTCTATGTAGGGTACCGCAAAGTTACCCTCTTTGAACTTATTTTTAACCCATTAAGTTAACAAATTTGTACAAAATACAAAAAATACCAAAGTTGCATAAAAACAGTATTTTCGTTATGCTATTCACGTGTTTCAAGGAGTAACCTCTCATCAGCAGCATTAGAAACCAATTATATGGAAAGGCATAATCCAAAAGTAGTAAAAAAGAAGTATACTCGTTCCCAAAAATGTCGAAATAGGAGGCAAAATCCAGTACCAATGACATCTACCGAGTGCCATACACGGAATGAAGCCTAAGTATTTTAAGTGGTTAGAATTTTGACAAAAACAGTAAATTTCTATAAAATGCAGGGTTAAATTTTCATGTCAGACAAGTCTGACTAAATAATTATACCACATTTTTTCCGATGTACGTAAAAGTCCCAGTCTCCAGTTTGAACAGAAATGGTGATTATGATCATTGTTCGGGTTTTCAATTGAAAAGTTCAGAAATAAATATTTGACAGGAACTTGATCGCTATGAAAAATGAGATCACATATTTTGATGGTCGAAAACTGAAGGTGTTTCGTCGCTTCAGTTAAACATAGTATTAAATATATTTATTCAAATGTTTACAAATAGTCCATATGAAAATGTTTAAAGGTAAACTTAGCTTATTCAAAATTCAAAAAGCCAAAAAATGCCTTCATCTAAAAAGGGCAGTAGGATAATAAAGTAAAAAAAAAATCAATTAGATGATACTAAACAGGTCAAGACATAGACCACACAGAAACAATTAGAATATACCGACTTTCCACTAAGTAATGATAAGACACTGCTGAGCAATTTTGAACTTCTTTACATACCATATTTGGTTAGTTCCCACTCAAATATCGTCAATTCTTATTATACAAATCAAATGGAATTTCCTTTTTGTAAATGTTATGAATAATCGACTAATAATGAATCTGGCGCTGTCAGTTCTGTTCATCGAACTTTGACAAATACACTCGACGTGATTTAATATATCATTATCGACACCAATATCAAATAACATCGATCGACTCTACATCTACGTCACAACTACCACTGCAAACGTCACAAACACGCGGACTATAATTGTTCATCTGAAATCGAAATCGTAACCCAATATGATATTGTAATTTTTGTTTTAATTTCTGCGTCAAATTAATTTATTCGTCAATGAATCAAAACTGACCTTTATATGTGAAATACGTAATTGACTTGTGGAACCGCATCAAGTGAGATTGTGAATTACTATAGAGTAAAAGTTCATCGATTGAATGTAACACATCAGAATGGAAATAACGTTACCAAATATAGAATACAGAGTCCTAATTGCAATTATTTACTCTCACAATCGAGGTTATAAAACGGCACTTGTTATTGATTATTCAGAGTGTAAGATATTGCTTTGCTATGTTGATATTTATAGAAACAACATCCAATAGATTTGGGTTATATTTTGAATAGTAACTGTTGTTTTTTTGGAAAAAAACCTATTTTTCTTCACCTAATGAATCATTTATTGAATATCAAAATAGTAAAATCAAACTGTAAGAAACAACATTTTAAGAACGATAAATAATATTATTATTGATATTTCAACAAGCAGTGTATACAATAATAAAAAAAATCAACAGAATAAAAAGGATAACACAAAAACCCTAAAATGACCGAAAAACACAATCACACGCCACAACGTACCAAGGGACTGCACAAGAAAAACAACAAACAAAAGACGACAACGATAGGAACTGGGGACACAAACATTTGAAGATATATCTATTTAAATTAGTTGATTTGTTTAAAGTCAATATTTTCTGCAATTTTAATCAAAATAGCAAAAACAAAAATAACAAAGAGTTGGTATTTTTACTGAATTCGAAGCATAGAAGCTAGTTTTTCATGTGAATTTCGATGTATGTTAAAATGCAGAGCTTTTAAGTATTTTTGTTTGTTTTAACGATATTAAGTGTTGTCTATGTATTATACATATATCATTTTTATACTATAATAACTTATTGTGAATAAGTAAGATTCTGAAAAAAAGCAAGAAAAGTGTAGTTAACAATGCATATTTATTGTACAAATTCTGAAATCTATCTAAAATTTATAATTGATTTGTATTTATAATTTATGTTTTATATTGACATTTTACAGATTTTACAACTTAATTATCTAGTTCTTCTACAAACTTAAAAAAATAGAGAAACGAAAACAAAATCCAAAAAGCTTTTAAGAGAAGAAAATAAACAACAAAAAATCAGACAGTTGGTCAAAGGACCAGCAAAAGAAAATTATCTTATAAAAAATAGAGAAAAGAGTCAATAAATCATAACAAATAAATTTCATTCGTACCTTAATTTGTTCATTTCATCTAATTTTTTGTGAATTATGTTGAAAACTAAGGAGTATCTCCCTCATGCATAGCTCTGTCCTTAGCTAATTTTGGCTTTACATTTAGATCATATTTGGTTATTTGTTCTCTATCAGTTTTAANACAACAAAAAATCAGACAGTTGGTCAAAGGACCAGCAAAAGAAAATTATCTTATAAAAAATAGAGAAAAGAGTCAATAAATCATAACAAATAAATTTCATTCGTACCTTAATTTGTTCATTTCAGCTTTTATATATAATTTGGTGTATGCAAAATGTTTTGATTTAATCGGCACTGAAGAGAGAGCGCCATATGCAAAAACTAAATCCACAGTTACTTCTTTTTTGTCATTTATTGACATATATTTCTTAGACTTGAATCAGAGGCCAACTCGTTCAGCACGTCGGTAATGGCTCGAAATTCTGATTTGAAAATTACAAATATGTAATTTAATCATGGAGTATATCTATGGCACGCGATAGTAACAAAAATGCGGTATACCTAGTATTACGAACGAAAACTAGGGGTTTTCGTGCGAAATACTAGGTATACCGCACGTTAACTAGGGGTTTCCGATCGGTATACATAGTATTTCGCCGAAAACCCTAGTTTTCGTTCGAAGTACTAGGTATACCGCATTTTTGTTACTATCGCGTGCCATACCGATCGGTATCGGAAATTCGAGTTTAAACCAAAAACGCTATTCATAGTTTTAGCCAATGAGAAGCGAGAAACGGAAATCGCTATTTGATATTTAACGTTCGTCCAATCAGAAACGGAAAACGGTATTCAGGGTTTAATTAAACCAATCAAAATCGTTTATTCTGTTTATCGCTTATAATTCTCTATTTTTTATTCAAATTTTCGTATCTTTTATTTGTTTCATATATTTTGATATTATAAATTAATTATCAAATAGAGTTGTGCCTGTGACACTTTTAGGTGCGAATGGATATCAGATTCGCAGGTCATGGAAGGATATTCGATCTCGACTGTCTGTATTCACCTTCACCAGTTAAAAGTTGTGAATATCGCCGTTTAAGACTTTGTTTTAAAAAAAAATCCATTTAACTAATCTCTAGAGCAAAGATTTTTATTTTCATATAACTTGATGTGTACTCCGTTTCGAAATTAAAAAAATAATAAAATTTGGTAAGAAAAATAAATATTTTGATAAGTAGTTGAAAAAACAAAAACTCAGTCTTATAAATGATCAAAACAATTCAGTGTTTTAAAACTTTTACTTCATCATATCATCCTTTCCAAAGAATTTTTTAATTCGCAAAGTTATAACTTTGATGGATTTTAGCATTTAAGAGGTATGAAAAGTATAATTTTAAGTATCCGGTTTAAACTTACTATTTAAAAATGAAGTAAGCAATAAAGTGCTTTTAAAATTTTACTTCATTATATGCTCTCAAAAGAGTTTGATATGTTGCAAAATAAAAAAAAAAATCATCAAATTTAGCAAAGAATAGGTAGAAAAGTTTGATTTTTAATCAGTGGTTAAAACTCAGTCTTTAAAAATGACAAAAAAAATTAAGTGTTTTGAAAATTTTACATCATAATTTCCTTTCAAAGGAGTTTTATAATTCGCTAAGCAAAAACTTGGTGAATTTTAGCATTAAAAAGGTTAAAAAGTAAAATTTTTAGTCTGCGGTGTAAACTAACTCTTCAAAAATTAAAAAAAGTTAAGTGTTTTGAAAATTTTACATCATTATATAATTGCCTAGGAGTTTGATAGGTTGCGAAATGAAAAATTCTTCAAATTTAACATGGAAAAAGTATGAAAAGTATGATTTTAAATCAGCAGTTTAAACTCAGTCTTTAAAAATGACCAAAAAAAAATCAGTGTTATGAAAATTTTACATCATAATATCCTTTCGAAAGGAGTTTTATAATTCGCAAAGCAAAAACTTCATGAATTTTAGCATTAAAAAGATATGAAAAGTAAAATTTTTAGTCTGCAGTTTATACTAACTCTTTTAAAATGTGAAAAAAGTTAAGCGTTTTGAAAATTTTACTTCATTAAATCCTTGCGAAGGCATTTGATATGTTGCGAAATAAAAAAATCATCAAATTTAGAATATGATAGGTATGAAAAGTAAGATTTTGAAGCAGTGGTTTAAACACAGTCTTTAAAAATGACATAAAAATCTCAGTGTTTTGAAAATTTTACATCATAATGTCCTTTCGAAGGAGTTTTATAATTTGCAAAAGAAAAAGTTGATTAATTTTAGCATTAAAAAGGTATGAAAAGTAAAATTTTTAGTCTGCGGTGTAAACTAACTCTTGAAAAATGTCAAAAAAGTTAAGTGTTTTGAAAATTTTACATCATTATATCATTGCGTAGGAGTTTGATAGGTTGCGAAATAAAAAAATTCTTGAAATTTAACATGGAATAGATATGAAAAGTATGATTTTTAATCAGCAGTTTAAACTCAGTCTTTAAAAATGACATAAAAAATTTAGTGTTATGAAAATTATCCTTTCGAAGGAGTTTTATAATTCGCAAAGCAAAAACTTCGTGAATTTTAGCATTCAAAAGATATGAAAAGCATAATTTTTAGTCTGCAGTTTATACTAACTCTTTAAAAATGTGAAAAAAAGTTAAGCGTTTTGAAAATTTTACTTCATCATATCCTTGCGAAGGCGTTTGATATGTTGCGAAATA
>MJUU01038101.1:30897-72238 GCA_002080025.1 Modiolus philippinarum
GTTTAAACTCAGTCTTTAAAAATGACACAACCTATTTAGTGTTTTGAAAATTTAACATCATAATATCCTTTCGAAGGAGTTTCATAATTCGTAAAGTAAAAACTTTATGAATTTTAGCATTAAAATGGTATGAAAAGTAAATTTTATGGTCTGCCATACAACTTTACTCTTCAAAAATGTAAAAAAAAAATTTTTTGAAAAATTTACATAATTATATCCTTGCAAGGAGTTTGATATGTTGATAAATAAAAAAAGTCATCAAATTAAGAATAGAATAGGTATGAAAAGTAAGATTTTGAAGCAGTGGCTTAAACCCAGTCTTTAAAAATGACAAAAAAAATTCAGTGTTTTGAAAATTTTACATCATAATATTCTTTTGAAGGAGTTTTATTTTCAAAACACTGATTTTTTTTGCTATTTTTAAAGACTGAGTTTAAACTGCTGATTCAAATCATACTTTTCATACCTATTCCATGCTAAATTTGAAGAATTTTTTATTTCGCAACCTATCAAACTCCTTCGCAAGGATATAATGATGTAAAATTTTCAAAAAACTTAACTTTTTTGTCATTTTTGAAGAGTTAGTTTACACCGCAGACTAAAAATTATACTTTTCATACCTCTTAAATGTTAAAATCCATGAAAGTTTTAACTTCGCGAATTATAAAACTCCTTGGAAAGGATATGATGAAGAAAAAGTTTTAAAACTCTGAATTGTTTTGATCATTTATCAGACTGAGTTTTTGTTTTTTCAACTGCTTATCAAATTATTTATATTTCCAACAAAAATTCGTGATTTTTTTAATTTCGAAACAGATTACACATCAAGTTATATGAAAATAAAAATCTTTGCTCTAGAGATAAATTAAATGGAAAATTCTTTTTAAACAAAATCTAAAACGGCGATATTCACAACTTTTAACTGGTGAAGGTGAATACAGACAGTCGAGATCGAAAATCCTCCCATGACCCGCGAATCGCACCTAAAAGTGTCAAAGGCACAACTCTATTTGATAATTGATTTATAATATCAAAATATATAAAACAAATAAAAGATACAAAAATTTGAATAAAAAATAGAGAATTATAAGCGATGAACAGAATAAAAGATTTTGATTGGTTTAATTAAACCCTGAATACCGTTTTCCGTTTCTGATTGGACGAACGTTAAATATCAAATAGCGATTTCCGTTTCTCGCTTCTCATTGGCTAAAACTATGAATAGCATTTTCGGTTTTAACTCGAATTTCCGATACCGATCGGTATGGCACGCGATAGTAACAAAAATGCGGTATACCTAGTATTTCGAATGAAAACTAGGGTTTTCGGCGAAATACTATGTATACCGGTCGGAAACCCCTAATTAACGTGCGGTATACCTAGTATTTCGCACGAAAACCCCTAGTTTTCGTTCGAAATACTAGGTATACCGCATTTTTGTTACTATCGCGTGCCATATATATCCCTTCTGCAAAAGTTATAGCGTCCTTCTTATACACCTAGGTTATATTTTCTATATCCGTTTTGCATTGGCTTGCAAATATTTAAGTCATATTGCACCGAAAAGACATACTTTGCCTAAATGGCTGTCTGCACAACTAAAATAATTGCAGTTTTGACATTTTGTTTTTATGTTTACAAAAACCTACTGAATAATGTTTTGGACGTAAAAATATATTCCTAAGTCATGTATGGACATTGCGCCATTAAAAGTGAGGATCTTTGTAATCTAGTTCTCAAGATGCACATTCTTACAAACAAGGTAATAAGAATTGTGCTTGACATCAGACAAATCTTGGAGATCAAAACAAAAAGATTCGAAAGTTGAACAGAGAAAAAAACTACAGGCAGGGTTATGCTCGAAGGAGATACTCTTTAAGTTCAAAAGCATTACACATTATAATACAGTATCATAATGGTAAATATAAAAATAAAAGTATGTGAATGTCTAAAATCCGAAAAAGGCCATATCTTAAAAAGATAAATTTCAAACGGATGATTGTATGAACCAAGTAAGCACAAAATTTAAGAAATTGCTTTATGCAGATTATAAGATATTGAATTTGGATTCAGCACAAAAAAAAAGAAGATTTTGTCAAGGTAGAACGGAGGGGTTAAAACTGAGCATCTTGCAAAAAAAAAAAAACAAAAAAAACAAAAACAAAAACAAAAACAAAACAAAAAAAAACAAAAAAAACGGAATTCATTATTTGAATGTTGGCGAAATGATTTTCGATGTCTTCAATTGTATATAACAAAATGCCGAAGTAAGTGTTATTTAGTTTCTGCATATATGCATTTCTACAACTTATGCCTCATCAGTGCAGATCTAATCCAAACATTTGGAAATTAATATCACGAAATATGTAAAAGCTGATAGACAACAAACTATCAAAAGGATCTAAATAGTAAAGCCAAAATCAATTAAGGACAGAACTATGCGAGAGGGAGATACTCCTTACGTTTTGAACAAAATTTTGTTGAATTTAGATATTGCATGTTTCCAAATAAAATCGGTTTTCGGACCAGCACCGAAGTATTGGCTACTGGGTTGGTGAATAACCTCGGGGACTGACAGTCCATCAGTAGCGGCAATAAATAATAAAATACCGAAGTTAATGTTGATTTTGTTCTTGCATATGCGCATTTCAATTTGATAAAGTATTCTACTTTTATTTGGTAATAGTGCAGAATATTGAACCTCCTCCGCTGACCCATGTTCTATTAAGGAAGGGTAATTTGTATAGAAGTGAATTGAAATTTTTGCCATTTATTCAAAAATAAGTTAACTAACTCCCATTTTTTTCATGCAAATTAAAAACAAGTATAATAGCTAATAATTCACCAAACTTTAAAAAAGAAATCTGTCTGATATTGCCAAAATAAAGCGAAATTTTATTAAACCAAAATATGGCTGATTTTTACATGACAAATTTTACTCTAATATGGCCGGTGACCCCTATTATAATTGAATTGTTTTTGTATGCTCTAATTACAAAGTGTTAGTCCTGAAAATATCAGAATTATTCTACCTGACAGTTTTTATGCCCCATAACGACCATAACTTTTTCAAACTTATAATTTTAAAATTTTCAGAAAAATGGATAATACTAATGAGTATTTTCCTCGTGCAAATTTATAGCCGATTTTAGTGATGGCATGTTAGTTGTATTCTTCTATCTTTTAAACATATTTTGATTTTTTGTCTTTCAAATGATTTGATTCTTTTTGCAATGTCGAAACATAAAATGTTGAAATGGGCATAAACAGAACAACATTATACTGTTACTCCTGTATTTTGTTATTGGAATAAAGTGACAAAGTAGATCAAAGAAAAATATCAAATGGATTTTGTAAATGGTACTTTCTTTGAGTAAAAAATATGTGCCTTTTCCTTTACCGATAGAAATAACTGCTTAAAGTTAAGCAGTAGACTCAATAACAAGTAAGTATATCAAATTTTAATATTTTCTAAATTTGTTTCCATGTAGAGTTCTCTAAATGAAGTGTCTGCGAATATTTGCCTCTCTGCTTTTAAGTCAACTCTGGAAAATTTGTCACAGAATAAACTTTTGAACAAAGTAGTGAAAATCAATTGTCTAAACATTGATATCACGCTGTCCAAGGAATTATGGAAAAAATGCCTTATTAATCAAATTTGGGTTCTAATTTTGTAAAGAAGTTGTTGAGGGTTGAAATTGGCACATAAAGTATGAATTTTTAAGAATTTTAGTTACAAACATAAAAAAATAGCAGAAATGTGCCTGGTATATTCAAAATAAAGTCAAAGTCCTTCAGAGAAGAACAAAATATTTTTTTCTATAAATGGGAAATAACTCAGAGGGTGTTTTAAGCCATAGCATTCGTGGATGAAAAAAAGAAAAATAAACGCATTAAAAAAATGGTTTCCATGGCAAAGCTTTTTAGAGACGATAAGAAAAAGAGCTTGAATTTGCGCGAAAACGCCAGCAGTTTGGATTCGATGCTATTGTATTGTAGGTGATGTGATTTAAAAAGAAAAAAATCTTTCGTGAAACTGTTATTTTAAAGCCTATGTTATTACCGGTAAGGTTGCAGTTACATTTGTGAATATTTATATTAAAAATTAGGTGTTGCATTTTCATTTGGGGTTTTCAGTTTATATTTAATCTCATATAATCATCGACATCTAAAATGTACATCTGCTTATCTAAATCTTGTCTGGATTGTTTAACATTAAGATGACTACCAATTAAAAAAATCTTTGCTATAATTACCTGTGAATAAAAAGTCATTCAAGTTATTCTAATTAATCTTACTTAAAATTAGTGGTCTACCTGTTCCATTCTTCGGTGCTGGTCCGAATTTTGGTTATATGTAAATAAACAATTGGTAAATCTTTAAAAAATGTATATATCAAGGAGTATCTCCCTCGTGCTTAGCCCTGTTTTAAGCTAGTTTTTGTGTCCTTTTTATACCCTTTATACTTTAAGGTTATTGCTCTGTACCAGTTTTAAACATCTTCCAAATAATTAGATTTTATCTGCACCGAGAAAACAAAAAATGTGTAAATGTCAATCCTAAGGATTAAAATTATTGCAATTTGGGTATATCGTTTTCTGTTTTCATTTCTGTTTTTACGTTTTATGTTCCCAAAAGCTGGTCGTTTTGTTAAATGAGAAGATATTCACGTGTTAATGTAAGTTGTTGTTTAAGTACACTTTTGGTATTGCACTTTTAGACATATTTAACATTTCATCGCATTAAATTAACTCTATCAAGCTTTAAAAATTCGAAATTTCATTTTGATATTGTCGATAGTGACTACCTTGATGGTAACAATCCACTAAATATTTTCAATAAGCGGCCATTATAAAGTTTTCTGAATTTTCATAATAACCCGAAGTTCACTAATATGCGGCGGTAACCTTTTCTCGAAGTGGTACGTCATGCATTTATAAATGTTGCGGAACACGTGGATTTGTTTACGCAATCCACGTGTATTTGTTTACTTAGTACACGTGGTTTGATGTTCTATTTTAAGTTGGGTCTGTTCGACTGTAAAGTCCGTGCATTATATGTTTTTGGAGTTATGTATAGTAAGGCATAGCCTTCATTCGAAGTTGGACATTCAGACAGTACACTTCACATTCCCCGCCCACCCGCCCCACTGACATACATTATCGGAATTCTAGAGCATTATTGTTGTACATTGTAAAGAAGTCCATTCTAGACATGAAATAAATTTCATGATTTTTACTATGTAATTTTTCTATTATAGACTGTCTAGTTTGTATATTGTGTATGTGGCCAGCGGACAGATACGGACATTTGAGTTTATTTTAATAAAATAAAGCTAACTGGTCTGTCTGGCAAGCTGTCATCCAAACGTAGTGTTTGAGTTTTATTTATAAATTATTTATGTGCGTTTGAACTTGGTGAATAAGTACACATATCAAAGCAATGACCCGACATTAAAGTCCAATAAGAAATTTGTATTGCCTCATTCAACTGGGGTATGCAAATTACCAATTTTCCCTTTCAGATCCTTGGGCATACGTATCATCATTGATGATGCTTCAGTATTTTTCCCATGCAATGAGGCTGACTGAATCAAAATGCTTTTCAATCCGGAAGTGTTTCATGATCACAAGAGCGTGTAACTCGGACATTGTCAAAATTGACAGTTAGTAGCATGGCGTTGTTTACATAAGTTATATTTTTGACTATGCCAGCAGCCGATTGGTCATTTAGAAGAGTCTAACCTGATAAAGCTCGGTTGCTCACAAATAGGCTACCTATATTATGGTGGCTTTTTGGCGTTGTCTCTTTGACAGCTTTCCTATTTAAATCCTATTGATGAGTTGTTCTCTATTAGCTTTTACACCTATTTCGGTAAATTGATTGCTTTTTTTATTTGATCTGCACTGAAGAGACATAATTTGTCGAAATGCGCATATGCAGAAACTAAATTAATAGTAACTGCGGTATTTTTTTTTATCTAAGTATTGTATTTGTTTTAGGACTATGGACTGACGGTTCCGGTCTCACTTTCTTAACTTTGATTCTCATTCGAAATAGAAAATATTACTGACTCGATATCAAGACAACTTAAACTAGTTCTACGGATAAAACAAGTAGCAGCTACATGTAAGAAAATTTGTGACAAAAGAACAAAATGTCCATCACCGTTTCGCTTGTTAACTACAGTCTCTAAGACTAGGTAATTTTATTTACTTAAGAAGTATGATTTTTTATTGGTTAAAAAAAAACTCTTGAAAGCAGTAAAAAGGGAAAATAAAACTACTAGAAGTTAGATAGATAATTAAATAAAAATACTCAAGAATTAGGCATATGGCAAAACTACTAGTATATGTCGCAGAAATAACAGTTACTTGTTTCTTGTCCTGGGTATCCGAATATTTAAAGAAGGGTTAGTGGGTACCCATAGGATGAAACATGCCTGCTGAATAAAGATGTTGTGCGATCTCAATTTTACACTTTTTTCGTTAAATCATTATGCAGCTTTAAGAATTCATGAAGGCTCGTTGTGCGAAAACAATATAAAAAGAATAGATAAATAAATAATAAAGAATAAAGAAAAGTGAAAAATGATCATAAATCTAAAAAGAAAATAAATTCTGGATTCGTTGATCGACATAAAGTAATCGGGGTATATTTTTGCGAAAAGATTAAAAGACCTATAAAAAGTTATCTTTGTAATAAGACTGTAAATAGGTTCCCTGACGTCATTATTTTATGGTTAACCAGCATATGTTTTATTTCTTCAGCTTGTCTTAAACATTTGCCTTTGTCATTAAAATACAACTTGGAAGTATTATTTCTCCAATGATTTTGAAATAGTGATATTGGATTTCATTCATGATACCATGTGACAAAATATTATAGAGATATATCAGTTGTTTAGAATGCATAAACATGTTTATTATTCTCATAATGTTTGCTGATCATGTTTTGACTTACGCGTTTTTTGATTTTGCTGTTTTATCTACTAGTATGTTCTGCTTGATAAGATTTCGAACACTTAAAACCTAAGAGCCCTTTCAAAAATGATTTTCATATTCGAAAATACCTGGTTCATATTTTTGTGTCCTAAATGAAGATTGCGTCCTCAGAAAATAATGAGGGTATACTATTGAAATACCATAGATGGGATCTGAAAAGTTTATGGGGAGAGGACTGGTTTAATATTAGGTTCTGTTTGTAGCTGTTGATCAACATTTTTAAGATTTAATTTAAATTTGCTGCTCTCATTAATTAAGTAATTTTTTGTGTTTTCTTATGTGTTTTCTCTATTATCGTATAGCGTAGTCCCAACTGTAACAAGTTTTATATAATAATAGACTATTTAAATTTAGATCAGAAAAGGAGAAAAAGTTTTTCAAAGGATACATATACACGACTTCTGATAAAAAATCTTCCTTTTCTTTTTAAAGATCTAAGTAACAAAACGAAGTTGCTGCAAATTATTTTCTGTATATGGCCATTTCAACAATTTATGCCTCCTCATTGCAGATAAAAGTTGTCTCCTTTTGGGGGTTTTCGTTCCGAAATGACAGGAAAAGTGGCTTTGTAGTTCTGAATTGTTTCACCTGCGGACTGATTTCATAACTAAATTAATTGTATAAACAACTTGGGTATTTTTGTTTTCACAAATGTCTTCTTAGTCTTCTAAAAGGTTAATATTAAAAATCTCTTCCACCACAACTCCTTTTCAGAAATTTAATGGTATCAGAAAACTTGTCTTATGATTTGTAAAGTATATCATGAAAAAAAGAATTTTTGTTTATATAAAAGTGTGAAATTACTGCCCTGTAGACCCTGTCAAATTTTCTTTTACAAAGCCAGTTTGGTCAATCTTTTTGATCTTTTTTATATTGTCAAAGGTCAAGGATAACTTTCATCAAAAAGTCTGAAGGTCTTTGATGGAATACAGACAAATCCTATTCATCTTGAAACTTTCATGGACTATGAGGGAAATCAACAAATCAGGAAAGGGTTTGATTCATGTAACTTGTTCACTTAAAAAAAAATGCAAAAACACCAAATGGGCTATCTGCATTTGTAAAGAACTGTTGACACTATCGAAAGTTTTTTTGCCTGATTTTTGACTGATTTTTGAGACACGACCGAACGCCATAATGAAAATTCGGCCTACTGCATAATCATCTTGAGAAATTGGACCCTTTCTCTTCTTTGTAAACAAAAGTTATCCGTTTCTTTCACCTATTACCAAAAAAAAAAAAAAAAAAAAAAAAAAAAAACAATACCACTTTGACCATGACAATTTGGTAAAGATTTTCTTCGTCCAAGTCTTTGATGGAAACTTCGATTGTTTCAATAGGGCTGTAGTTCCTCTTAATCTTAATTTTCAATTTTATTCTTTATTACATTTGTGGATATATATAATCAGTAAAGAGTTGTGGAGAAATGTTTGTTTTCTAGGTTTTTCATTGGCTTTGTATGTCTTGAAAATCGAGTGAAGGAGTTATTCAATTTCTGGAAATTTTGTGTGCTATTCCTTTAAGGTACATGCTCTAAGAATAAAATATAAAAAGTGGGTGTTCATGGGTAAAATATTTTACATGTTATGATATAGAAAAAGATAGAGGTATGTCAAAAATCAGCGATGGGAACTACTTAAAAAATTATTCATCTTTGTCATGTTGTCTCTATTTGTTCTAAATCTGTGTTATTGTTATGTCAATATTTAATTTTTTTATTTCTCCTTCTTTACCGATTTGTTTCTGCATTCTTTGCCGATGCACCTAACTGGTACTTTTTCATTGTTATATATACCTCCCTACCTTTCCGGAGCAACTGATGAAACTCCCGGTTTTCAGTGAGAGTTCAAACTGTTAATGCTTTGGTTTTGTGTTGTCTTGGTTATCGCACTATAGTCTTCTCTGAGTCGAATATGTTTGTTTGTTTGTTTGTTTCGTTTTTGCTATTTACTTTCTCTATCTGTATGTGATCATTATATATTGCCATGTATTCTGGATTTATGATTTTTGGCTATTGCTTCGATATTCATTTCGAAATTTATTTTTTTAACAAGATTACAATATAAACCAAATGTCTATGCTTATTTTGAAATAGGAAAAGAGTTAATAGTGAGGTCCAAATTAAGATATATTCATATATATATTTTCTGATTAAAAGGTAAAATAATATAGCACACCATGAAGATGAAATAAAGAAGATAGAATTTCAATAAAATCGCTTTACAAATATCTCCTGAATATTTGGCAGCAGTCTTATGAGATCTGTCTTTAAACATAACGGGAAAAATCTATACTGTGGTTTGTGTGACAAAACAACGTACTGGAAATTTTTGCGTGGGAGTAAATATCGATTTGTCTTTAAAAGCATTAAATATTTCATGATTTGATATACAATATTGCAAGCAAAATGTAAATGATAAATGTCGATTACAGTTATATTACAATGGGACACATTTCAATGCTATATCATAAGTATTTAATAAAGAGGTTATTTATTTTAGAGTGATGATATTACACATTCAACTGGTAGAATTATTGATGGGGATAAATTTTATCAGTATGGAGGTAGCTGCTGGAACCTTTGTGATTTTTACTGAACATTTGTAGACGAAGATTATTTGCAGAAAGAATTGTGATTTATAGCAGAAGATAATTTATCTGGTATTCTGAGGTCTTAGGGGGTATATTTGCAATATCAATTGTAGTCCTACAGTAGAAAATTTTGCAAAGAATATTTATGTGCCTGCAATAGAGGGGTATTTGCTATAATGATATATATATATGTATATTATTCGGTTAATATATGTAATTCTGAATCAATAGCTTAATACACTGGTTACCATTCTTTGAAAATAAAGCCTATTGTTTTTTCCTATCTTTCTTACAGATTGACTATTTAAAAATCAAGTAAAGGATGTGATTTCTTTTCAGTCAAGTTCATTGCCATGCATTTTAAATTCCATTGAAATTCTGCACCCTTTTCTTCTAATTTTGTACCCATTTCAAAAATAACGAATGTACGCATATATCAGACATGGGAGATCAGGTGCTCTTCTTAAAGTCATAATTAAAAAAAAAATTCGTTGTAGTCCTAGTGCCGTATCAAAAACATATTTTACTGCATTTGTCTACCTTTTGGTTGTCTCTCTGGTGTTTTACATATTAATATCAAAATAAAAGGCAGATGACATAAAAAAGTATATATCATTTTATAATCCACTAAATGTATGTCCAGAAATCCACGACAAATACTAGCGAAAAAGCCATACAACAATTTGTCGTTCATTTCAATTCAACACGTGGTATGAACTTTTTTTCAACGTAATGATTTTTCCTTACGGTATGTGGTCAGAGAGAGGAAATACATATGGAGAAGAAAATGAATGCATAGTTTCCGAGGCAGAATCTTATTACTAGGTGTCTTAATAATTATAAGTAAATCATGAATGGATGGAAAAAATGAATGAACAGTGTCCATTGTATACAAATGGCTGTGCATTATAATGAATATGACTGAGAAGGAATCTTATTACTTTATTTTTAGATAACTAGTGAATAATGAAAAGTAGTGCAAAACGCCGGGTAAGCAAAATGGATTCGAGAAAGATTTACATGCAATGACATAAATTTCTTCGAAAGAAACCCTTTAATTAGTGAATAATGAAAGTTAGTGCAAAACGGTGGGTAAGGGAAATGGATTCGAGAAAGATTTACATGCAATGTCATAAATTTCTTCGAAAGAAACCCTTCAATTAGTGAATGTGCAAAACGGTGGGTAAGCACAATGGATTCGAGAAAGATTTACTATTTAAAATGACATTAATGGCAAAGAATTTTGTTTTTTAAAATCTTTAGTTATATCGCTTCGACCCATAGAAATTAAAAAAAAAATTTTTTCACTTTTTAACAAAAAAAGTAATGAACAATTTGAAGAAAGTATTTATTTTGAATAAGTTTTTTCGTTGTAAAAACAATACAAACCACATTCAAATAAAATTATATAAATTTTCTTTGACTTTTACAATTAACAATAAAAGGATATGGAGTAAATGCACATGAGACAAAGTCTGTGCTAATACATGGTAATATCAACCAAAAGAACAATCCTTTTATTGTTGTTCTTCATCTTACAGTTATATCTCATAGTAAGTTCAAGACAGGTCACTTGCTCCAGTATGAGTGGAATGCATTGCATAATGTCGAGAAAAGCTACATCTATGTTCTTTGAAACGATAGGTAGCGGAATCTTCAACATAAAATTAACTGGCAAATTATTCTTACAACCGCTGTCATCCGTTGCCCGACAAAAAGACTCATAGAATACAATCACAGCATATAAACAACCACGGTTCCCTTATTGAGCCATTTGCAAAAAAAAAAAGAATGGTCAGAATAACGAAAATTAGAATTACAAAAAAGAAAGAAAAAAAAGAAAAGAAAATAAAAATAAATAATATGCCAAAATTCTAAAGCATAATAGTGTATCCATATAGTTATTCTTCCAAAAACGAGTACATCATAACCGAAATTTACAGAGAGCATGCATCTCTCGCACGGGGAATATTTTTACGGACTCCACACAATGTCCTTTTACTGTTTGAAGATAATACACCTGTAATTACTAGTTAATATGCCCGAAGTGACATAAATCACATGTGGATACTTAAAAATTCGAAGGAATTATTGGGAAAGCTTAAATCCCGTTCATTTTCACAAAAACATTCTCTCAAAATATTTGATTTTTCAACACTATATACCACAATTCCACATGACAAACTAAAAACAAGTATCATATATATCATTCAAAAAGCCTTTACCGATTCAACGATTCAAAAAAAAGGGGAAAAAATAAAAAAAATGCTGTATCCATATGTTTTTCAAAAACAATTAAAAGGAAAAGTATGCTACGATGAAAAACAGGTGTGTAGTATGCATGATTTTCTAATTGATAATATGTTTGTCAAATTTGGATGTGCTATATACCAACGGGCACTAAATGTGCACGTCTACTCGCAGGCTTGTTTTTATATTCTTACGAGACTGAATTTCTTCAGAGACTCGTAAAATATCATAAAATAAAAGATGCTAGATCCTTTAATCTCACTTATAGATATGTTGATGATGTTTTTTACATCAGTAATGCATCTTTTGCTAAATGGATCCCATTAATATATCTACCAGAGCTAGAGATAAAGGAAACTACAGAAACCACCAATCTACATCTTTTTGGACTTACATCTCGAATGCGACGAAAATGGCCATCTCAGTACTAAAATTTACGACAAAAGGGACGATTTTAATTTCAAAAATATCAATTTACTAACATGGACAGTAATATTCCAGCTTCTCCTGCTTACGGAGTGTATGTTTCAAAACCGATTCGCTACGCAAGAGCTAGCAAAAATTATGAAGACTTTCTCATCAGACATAGTTATCTCCGTGATAGCCTTATTAATCAAGACTTCAAAAGCTATTTGTAGAGACTTTGTCTCATGTGCATTTACTCCATATCCTCCCATTCACCATTAAAAAAATTCCGTCTCATACGATCATTAAAAAAGTTCTTTAATAGATATCAGTCCCTTGTGGAAAAATTGAAAGTTTTGGTCCAAACTCTTTCTTTATTTAATGTTGGAATGATTTATTTCTTTTAACCGTCTACGATCTTTCAATAGCAATTGCTGTTGAGTTGCTACCGGACACTGCCGGGGTGGGGGGAATTGGCTAGCCATAAAAGCGGTTTAACCCACCATTTCTTTTGAAATTCCTGTGCTAAGTCAGAACCATTAGGGTCAACAATTTCGCCGGTGGTTTCGACCTGATTTATCTTTTTGTCTCATGAACTTCGGCTTTTGACCAATATGTTCGATAATTTTGTTATTACCTCCATTTACTAGTAAGCTATTGAAAATGGTTCAAGCCATAACTAAGTTTTCTATATCAGCACGACACTTACATAAGAACAGTATTAACTTACATACCATAAAGAAACTATTTCGTTGGGCAAGAGTACTAACACCGACACAGCGAGGACCATTTTTTTCTCCATTTTATTATTATCGTTTATTATTTTGTTTTAGTTTTTGAGCGGAAGTATTTTCATCTGATAAGTGGCACATTTTGATCAATTGTGTGCAATAGTTATATATAGCTGACTTTTTTGTATTATAAACTATATGCTTATCTACAATCATAAGTATTGGCAAAGAGAATTCATTAGCAGAAAATATGGGAATTAGAGTAAGCACAACTAATATTCTTTTGGAATGTTTAACAAATGGTAAGTATCAATAAAAATGACAATTACTAAATATATTAAAAAAGGAAAAAAAAGAAGAAATGATACATGTATTTCACATTTTAGGATAAAAGTGTTTTATTGTAATGCTCAAACATAAATATAAAATGCCATTCTCTACTTTCCGTGGTTTTTTGTCCACTTTCTACTTTCACAGTTGAAGACAAGCTGTTTTTTTGCTTTTCAGAAATCTTGATTTCACTGATTTTATTAAAGAAAGGAAGATAATAGGAATACCTACAAATTTCCCAAAAAATTACAACCACTTGCAACAATCCACAAGGGAACCAATGAATTCAATAAAATACGGTCAGTCCAAATGACCATTTACAGCATATTCGTCTTATTCCATATTCGTTTGAACGATTTTCCTTTTATCGAGGTCATAATTGATTAATTTACCAATCCTCCTTATATTCTATCTATCTTATTAGATCTTTTTGTCAGTTTTTTCTTTATTATACTGACGTAAATGGTAGTGATCACAAAGTTCTACGTCTTCACACCCACTGTATTTTGAAATGTTTCAAAGAAAAATTAAATTTCTAGTAACAATAAAGAAAAAAGTTGAAAAAATCCTTGTTTTTTATCATTTTTATGTCAGTTTAAGTAAGTTATGATACATTTTAGCATTGTTAGAGTTAGACTCTGTTAGAAAAACTAAGGATGAATATCAAACAGATTAAGGAAAAATGTGAGTGTTTAAAATTAAGTCATAGAAATCAACAGTCAAAAGATATTTGATTGGTGGAAACTAACCGTCAATTCCAATACAATTATGCCTCGGGCAAAGTCAGTTCCCTACCAAGTATGTTTCACTGTCAATTTTTAACTATGTAAAATACAAATAAGAACACAATATTCTGTTGTTTTGCACTATTTGAATGTCCGGGCGTCAATTTTGTTTTGACTGTCAAAAATATCCATTTACAGGCTCCGTTATGCGTTGCTTGTAAACTGCACGCTTGACCGTCAAATCAATCTACGATTGACGCCCCGGACAATTAAATGATTTACTTTTATTACATGATTTTAAATAATTTAGTATGAACTTTTCAAAACAAAATCTGGCGATATTCTACATTAAAATAAAACTGCATTTAAGAATTATACAAAGATTTCATATTCCAAAATAGAATAGGAATTATCTTTAAACTGTTTTGCTCTGTTTCAATTAGTCAATCAGTCTTTTATATATATATGGACTTTAAAGTAAGCTTAATTACTCAACATGGCTTTTGCTTGTGTATTTGTTACACGTTGAAACATTTTCTGTGAAAATTGCATTCAACCGTTCTGGCGCCAAATTATGCGCATATGTATTACTCAGATTAAATGGAAAAAGTTATTTTAAACCATGGAAGAAAGAAAAATGGAAGAAAAATGTATTTAAAAATATCCATTAGCTGGAATAATTTTTACACGCTTGTCTGACATAAATTTTGAGTGGTCTGAAGTATTTTATATTGTGAAAATTTCATGTTTCATTTTTGTACCACTCCAAAGTAAGACAGGTACTTCGAATATTTTTACTAAAAGATTTTTCTCATTTTTAAAATGAAATGTCTTTTACTGCATTGACATTGAAATAAAAAAAAATATTAATAAAAAAGGGGAGGAGTTCACCGTGGTTTTTTTAAAAGTAACTTTCACTGAAATTATCAGATATTTCTAATAAATGTAAAAGGAAAATCATTTATTTTGTAAAACAATCCTTAGATTTTTTTCAGTTTACCCAAAAGTTAGCTCTTTATACATACTTCCTAAAAATATAATGAAAAAAAAACTACATTAATTTCCGATTTATTATGAAAATGTAAAATTTTCATAGTAAAATCTGTGTAAAATGTTTAGCTAATTACCTCCCCTTTCCAAATATATATTTACTATGAAATTATCATACCACATCTAACCAGTATGTCAAGGAATTCTAGTTGATGTTTGTTCTGGTCCATGGTATCAATGAAATAGATTTAAATGGTTCACCATGGGAAAAATATTTGCATATTAAAAAAAAAAGCGGACAAGATCTTGTAAAGGCAGAAAACAAATTCAAAATGGTGGAATACAATCGATCTGCCCGAAGAAAACATGAGCTAAGAGGCAGTCGATATATTTTGCTTTAATCATTTCAAACAGGGATAAATATTTGACCACAGGGATCATATTTTCATGGTCACAGACCATTTTAAATGCATAAAAAGAAGATTTACAAAAGATTATCAATTCCAAAACATATTTTCTTTTATTTATCATTGGAGAGAACTGCTTATATATAAAAAAAATCGTAAATAGATTTTCATTTTTTTTGCCCAAGTTGTTATGTTAGCAAAGCAAGAGTGTCTGAGGCTCATAGTCCCTTAACTATTCCTTCGGTTTTGTAAAAATACAATAAAATGTTGTAACACCAAGATGCATATTTAACTCGAAAGCCGAAGGCTAAGATTTATTAAAACTATCCGAGAGGTGTCATATGAGAGACAGGCATATTAACGTATTCGAAGAACTACATACCTTTAATCAAATATAGAGCGTAAATTTCTTCCAAGATATGTTTTTTTCGAATAGTGACGTTGTTGCTCTATAAAATTGATAATAACACACAGTATAAATTAAATATTCACAGTATTTATTTCCCTGTCTCTATCAAGAAACGCGTATACCTAGTTATTTGTCAAAGAAGAACATAACATTTGTTTACCTGTGTCATGTGTATTGCCTATTTACACACTTGTACATACGGAATCACACCTTCCGGTTATTTTCACGTATTACGGAAAAACTTAATATATAAATTTCCGTTCGTGCTTATTGAATCAGTTCTCGCATCAACGAAGGTATTTGTTTACCTCGATTGGCTATTTAGCACCTGGATGGTACTGGTCACCCATGCGAAAATCCTCCCTTTCGATTATTTTCACGAGATTACGGAATTACCTGTGATATTTTTTATTCACTTTTGAAAAATTGCACTTCCTTTTCTCGTTCTCTAAGACTAATAAAATTAGCCTATAAATTCGTTATTCTCTATGCAACAGTTCTTGGATGAATAAGAAGTTTTGCCGGGTGTAGATTTTTAGGTCTTTCGAGTCTCAGCTCTATCGGAGCTTTGATTTCTAATCAAATCATATGAGACGTAATCCATAATCTGAGTTGTTTCCCTTAGATGTTCGGTTTCCTCTTAAATTATAAGTAAAATTCTGTTATCTAAAGGCACGATCAGGGCTATATATATGTCCGCTTCATTGACACATCAATCAATGCTACACGCATGGGTTTTACCTCCATAGATGAAAAATGCAACATGAAATTTAATCTCACCATGAGAGAAAAAAATCATCCACATAAATTGTAAGTACTCATTACCTTTCTACCTTAGTCCTCAAAGTATAAAGAAATATACAGAAATTTGAAAAACCCTTCGGAAATGAAAAATATGATAAAAAACACTGTTATACAGTTTTTGGGCAGAGTTTAGGAAAGGATATATTGTTCAATCTAGTGACGTCATAATCAAAATGGTAACATCCGGTAAGTAATACAAGAAGTCAAAATCGAGATAGAGGGAATTAAAGGAAATGACCATGATGTGAAATAAGATGTATGTAAGTTTTCATGATATTCATGCAAGTTGTCCATCAAAATATTCTTGCTTAACTAACTCAATTTGCCGATTTATAGACTGACTGCTTCTGTTATGAAATTGGCGATATTTTCATATACGAACTGAATAAACCATGACAACAAAATGTTTTACTAGTGTTTTCCATTCCTGTTTAAAGGTGCTTAAAACAACCACCTTTATTTTCAAAACAACCACCTTTATTTTCAAAACAATCACCTCCTACTTGAGGTAGGTGGTTGTTTTTATACTATGTTTGAGGTAATTTCAACTACTATCAATGGCAAAACCTTGTAATTTTGGAATACAACCACCTTTTCAAAGTTGAAAATGGAAAACCCTGTTTATTGTCATTTAAAAACGACTTTTTTGTTTTAACACGTTTTATGCATCGGTGAAATTTGGGATAAATTAATTGCAAAGACAGCTCGAGCTTGTGTTGAAACAACAATACAAAAACGGGGCCACATTTTATTCCGCAAATCTATCCACATCAAATTCAATGTAAGTCACTTGTTCCAAAGTTACGTATTCTGCGGTTTACCTGAGTTTTACACAATTAAACACACTGTGGTTTATTTTGTTACAAATTTAAACAGCGGTTCATATACATGCAATGTATTTATCCATTAAGCAAGCATAAAACCATATCTCAAAGGCATATTATGTTTCGCTTTTTACTCAGGGGACACATAACATATATCGCAAACATCACGTTTTCAAAACCAAACTATCATACGCCTACGTAAGCCATCAAATGAGAAATAAAATGTCTGCTTCATTCCTTTATATAAAATATTTCATATCCAATTTACTTAGAGTAATACGACACAATAATACGGATATTTTATTTTGTAAATTGTGAAATTTTCAGTCACATATATGAAATTTCAGGAAATTGTTAAAACCAAACATTGGATGTTTTTTGTCTTATAGTATTTGATGTATACCATTTTTCTACTAGGAAAAAGGAGAGAACGTTGTACTTGAAAGCACTTGTTCTGTTAAGAAATGTAAACTAAAATTTCTAAACATTCAGCACATAGCTTTTCTTAATCCTATTTTGTTAGTCTTTGTATTCATCGTTCTAAAGAAAATGAAAAATTGGGGTAAGCAAATTCGTTTCCTGAATACTGCATACAAAACATTTTTACAGTTGTTTTTTTTTTAAATATGTTATCAAAAACAACGGCAGTAGAATACCGACGGAACAAGGAAAGTGATGATCACAAAAAACAAAGTCCAAAGACATGACAAAAACGGCAACAGAGAAAAACAAATGATCTCCCTGATTGAATTATTTTTCTTTTACCTATCGGACTTCACATGCTATTTCATTTCTTACATGGTGGTTGAAACATGAACAGCAGGAGACGAATCTCACCAGGTTTCACTCCTTATGGATTTCATTTTGAACATGTCCATGTTTATTCTTGAAAAATACCGAAGTTACTGTGAATTTACTTTCTGCAGATGGCCATCTCCGTAACTTATGTTTCTTCAGTGCAGAACAAATAAAAGCATTTGGAAATCCACAAACCCAAATATGTACACAAGCTGACAGAGAATAAATCACCAATAGGGATCTAAATAGAAAGCCAAAATCAGCCAAGAACAGAGATGTGTACGAAGGAGATACTCCTTAATATATATAAAAAAAAAATTCTCTAAAATTTTATATTTTGCAAGTTTCCAATAAAATCGGTTTTCCGACTACTGTGTTGTTGGATACCCTTGTAGGCTTAAAGTCAACTAGCAGAGGCATCGACCAAATAAATAAGTTTCCAATAAAATCGGTTTTCCGACTGCTGTGTTTTTGAATACTCTTGTAGGCTAGGAGTCCACTTGCAGAGGCATCGACCAAATAAATAAGTTTCCAATAAAATCGGTTTTCCGACTATTGTGTTTTTGAATACTCTTGTAGGCTAGGAGTCCACTTGCAGAGGCATCGACCAAATAAATAAGTTTCCAATAAAATCGGGTTTCCGACTATTGTGTTGTTGGATACCCTTGTAGGCTAGAAGACCACTGCCAGAGACATCGACCAAGGGGATAATAAAAGAACATTACTTTAAAACAGCTTATGGTTTGTAACTGCTAGAAAGGATACAAAAAATTATTGGTTTTTGAGAGTTTCAGGGAATTTACCGAAGTAAGAATAAACAAAAATGAAAGTAAAATGAGTGGAAATACTTACTTCAGTTCGAAAACTAAAATGTATTGTTGTTAGGCAAAATTCGAGAAAATTATAGGGTCTTTAGAGTTTTAAAAAGTTATCAAAAATGCATAAAAATATTTAAAAATCCATTTTAATGTAGTGTTTGTTTCTAAAAGAAAAAAAATACATGATCGTTTAGAGATTGAGGAATTTTATAAAAATTGAAATAAAAGAAAGTCGCAATTTAAAAGCAGAAAAAAAGTTTGTTTTCTTATTAATCAATATCTATGGTTACTAGGTAGAAATACAACAATTATAAGTGGTTTTTGAGATCTTCTGGACATTTACCAAAATTATAATAAAGATAGAAGTTTAAATCGGATTACATGAAACGTCCTTCCAAAAGTCCAATTCCGGAACGTTCCGGATATTAGAATGGCGGGTCAAAGAGGTCAAACGGGGTAAAAATGGCGTCCCGCTGTATGAGGGCAAANGGAATAAATTCTTCTATCAACATATGAAAGGTGTTTATGATTGGAAAAAAGCCAAACATGTCATAAATCAACATTTTACCCCAGGCGGGTAATTTCCAACCAAATTATTTTATGTCAGGAAAATAAATAGGAGAATTCCTAGATTGCGCTCAACTGACGTCAGGTACCAGTTTCCAGTAGATTTGGGGCAAGATGTCGACAATTACCCAAAATTTGAAAGTGGAATATCGTCTTTTGGAAAATCTTTGGCCTTTCAGACCAATACTGAACACCCGAAAGCATATTGGCCATTTACAGCAAAATCTCTGTAAAATATCGAAACTTGTAGTAGTCTGCGTAACGTGACGGACGTACTAAAATAAGGACTAAGTACCAGAACTTGCACAAAGTTCCTTTATGAACTTTTGAAGTTATTGTTGATACTTAAATAAAATACAATAATAATTGAAATTTGGAATATGTAATCGTAAATACAGACTTCCTCACTAGACATAGTTATCTCCAATCAAGGCTTAAAAATTCCGTCTCATCCGACTATAAAATAGTTCTGTTATAGATATCAGTTCCTTGCATAAAATTTGAAGTTTGCGTTCGAACCTTGATTCAAAATTTCTTTCCTATTTAATACTGGGATGAACATTACTTTTTACTGTCTACAACTTTTCAATAGCAATTGCTGTTGAGTTGCTACCGGACACTACCGCCATTGACGGGGAGATTTGGTGCCATTAAAATAGTTTAATCCACCATTTCTTTTGAAATGCTTGTATCAAGTCAGAACCATTGCGAATGACAATTTTTCCGGCGATTTTCCGATTGCTTTGTCTGCCTGCTTATTGGAGTTTGGTCCTTGACAATTCTGTTCTGTAATTTTGTTATTACCCCCATGTTTTCTAGCAGTAAAATTTTGAATTCATTTCATTTAAAACAAAGATTTTTCCTAGTTTGATTTTAAAATTATTTTTTCCACCCTTGATTTATTATCTGAATATTTAAAAGACAAGCTGTGACTGAAATTCTACCGAAAACAAACCATAAATTATGTCTAGAAAAAACGGTCATTTTTATTTTCAATAAAGTAAACACTTATCGCCGTTACCACTGTTTTCTTGATCAAGCAAGCTTGGATATCGTTGCCACTTCCACCTTTAATGCTCTAGTTTTCAGTGTCAGAGATAGTTGGTAAGCAAGCTTTCTACAATTAAGGACGGATAATATATACATAGAACCCTGTATGTCTGACGCAGACTGCTCCCTTCCGATATCTGCAGGAAGAGAAAAACACTGCAACGGTAACTAATGTATTCCTAAAAGTAATGTTTCATTTACACGGATTCCAAAAGACATACGACTTTACACCCTTATGTTATTCTACTCATGATCTTAGCGTTTTAAGATTTCGAAGGGAAAAAATGAAATGACATTCTTACTGCAAAAATTCGTAGATTTTACATTGAATTCAAATTGAATTAATCCTTAAATAAAGTCAATATTTTCGGACCTGATTGAATAAAAACTTCATTCGAAAAACCGATTTACACGTTGAACGTGGTCCATTTCTCAGTGCTATAGAAATAATTGTTTATTTCCTCAATAGATACTGTGGGACTAGGCTCAACTTTCAAAATTTAACATTTAAGGCCCATCTTATAGGTATTTCATTCTGTTCAACACAATAAAGTAATAGGGGTAAACAAATGGGGTATATATTTTTTAGTTTCTGATCTATGGCAAAAATAATGACATAGAACGAAATGTGAGTATAAAAGAAATATTAATTTCAAGAATACACTGAAACATCTTATTTTTTTTATCTAAAATTGTTAATCAAATAAATTACATGGTGACTTCAAGGTGAAGAAAAACAATAAAAGCGTTGTTCCTTTACTTAGTTTTAGCACGTATATTTGTAGAGACTTTGTCTTATTTGCATTTACTCCATATCCCTTCATTGTTAACATATTTTCAAATTTCCAAATGTTTTGATTTTTTCTGCACAGATGAGACATACGTTCTCTAAATTGCCATTTGCCAAAACTAAATTATAGTAACTTTCCTATTCATTTATTTGTTACCATTAGATCGATGCCTCTGCTGGTGGATTGATATTCTCCAAGAGTATTCACCAACCCAGTTACCTGCCCTTCAGTCTGGCCAAACATGAATATCTAAATCTTTGTTTCAAAACAGGAAAATCTCACAGACACAAAAATCTGTCCTTAGCTGATTCGGATTTTCATTTTCATTTTCCTGTTTTTGTAATTTCATTGAATTTTCATTAAGATAATTTTGGTTATTTGTTATCTACCGGTTTTTATGCATTCAGTTTTGGCCAAACCGGTAATGGCAAAAATCCCGAATTCCAGATTTTAATCATAAAAAACAAAAATAACCCCTTATTTGTTTTGTCATAAAATCACACATTTCTGATGCGCACACTGACGACAAACATAGTAAGTACTTGTTGTGGTCTTGGTCTTATGTCTTCTTTTGATTTTATCTGAATCGACATAAGTTGTCGAAATGCCCTCATGTAGAAATAAATTTCGGTATTTAACAATATTAAGTTTTTCTATGCATAAATCATATTAAATAAATTAGTGTAGAAAAATGTTAATGTTTTTGATTTAATTGCCAAAGACTTTAACGGCTAGTAAATGAGGATATAAAAAAGAAAACAAATATATATTACTCTCAGTCAGATTAAGTTCTGAAATGCCGTTTGAAATATATTTATATTATGTTATTATGTATGTATCCATTCATTAGTTGATTGTAACAGAGAGTGTTGTGAGTTCTTAACAAGTAATTTTTCAAATGAAATAATTAGTGTTAGCAATATCTTATACAAAAAAATTATTATTTATTATAAAAAAAGCAAAAAGAATAAATTCAAAGTCTGAGACGATAGTTTATGCATAATTTTAAAGTAAGAACATTTTGTTGAAACCTAAGGAATATTTCCCTCTGGCATAGCTCTGTCCTTAGCTGAATTTGGCTTTCCTATTTGTATTTTGTTCTCTATCAGCTTTTACACCTATTTCGGTTCATGGATTTCCTAATGTTTGGATTTCATCTGCACCGATGAGACATAAGTTGTCTAAATGCGCATATGCAGAACCTAAATTCACAGCTACCTCGGTATTTTGTTATCTAAAATAATTTTCGTAAAGCAATAAATGTTCAGCTTGATTATTTTCGATGAAATTCCGTTAGTGTATTTCGATAGCAACAGTGGATTTTCAAGAAAGTTACGTTTGTATATTTATTTATATGACAATTGAACAATATACGCTTTACATACAATAATTAATATATGCATATGATAATGCCCTTCTTTAAGTACTATTTAAACTTGAATTTTGCTATAAGTAAATAGTCAACGACAATATGAGAAAACAAAAATAGCATATGTCTTCTGATTAAAAGAAATTATGAAAAAAGGGCTACGCGGAAGGCAGTATGATACGACCGCAGCATGTCGAACACTGAAATTTGAACAAGTGTAATTCAAAATGAATGAGGGCACAGTAAAAAGCTTGATACAGTTATTAAATGGACACAATAAAGAGCTTGACCCAGAAATCAGCTGCACAAATCTAAGGAAAATAGAAATTAGCTCCTTATATAGATAGGAAATGGTAAGAGGTATGTCAAATTGGTCAACAATCAGCATACTACATTAACTATACGATAAGAGGAATTCGAAGAAACGAACGCTTTAAAATCAAAATAAAAAAATAAAATGATAAATTAATAAAAATAAATATATAGATAAATAAATAAAAAATAAAAGATTTTAATTGTTTTGAAAATATCAATTTCAGCCCCTTTGACTCCTTATAGCTCGGAAACAGTAACGGCTAAGCCAAATCTTTTGACATATTTCTGAAAGCCCACACGAAGAGGAATCCAAAGAAAAAAAAATCTCATTGAAATCCGATGAAAAATACAGATTTTACATATTTAGATTTGCAATTTTGGCCCCTTTGACCCCTTATAGCTTGAAAACGGTAAGAACCACCTCAAATCTGTTGGCATACTACTGAAAGCTTACATCAAGAGGAATCCAAAGAAAAAAAATCCAATTGAAAACCGATAAAGAATAGAGTTTTCACATATTTCGAAAATTTGCAATTTTGGCCCCTTTGACCCCTGGTAGCTCGAAAACAGTAAGAGCTACGCCTTATCCGTTGGCATATTAGCTTATATCAAGAGGAATTCAAAGAAAAAAATCCCATCGAAATCCGATGAAAAATAAAAAATTTAGGTTATCAGCAAATTTGCAATTTTGGCCCCTTTCGTCCCCTCATAGCTGGGAAAGGAAACAAGTCACCAAAAATATAATAGTTAAGCGCTATATTAATTTTTCATAAGGAATCTAATGAAAAAACTGCATCAAAATCGGACAAAAAATGAAAAAAAAATAGATTTTTGAGATTTCCCCTTTTGGGACCAATTTATCTCATAAACGGTACATGTGACATAAAATCCGTTGCATAATACCGATTGGAATTTTTCCTCAGGAGCACACTGAAAGAAACCCCATCAAAATCCGATAAATAATAAATATTCTACAGCCCAATATATGAAAACACATAATATTGACCTTTTTGGCCCTTTTTGAAAAACGGGCGGGGCCACAATACCTAAAACCAATCCCAGTCTTCCTTTTATAACAAGGAACATTATATTAAAATTTCACAAGGATTGATTAACTAGATGATCAACTAGAACTGAGGTTATCGCACGGAAACGAAGAGTCTACAGACGCTGCCGACGACGACGCCGCCAGTATCATACCAATATACGACCTCAAAATTTTTTTGCGGTCGTATAAAAAGGAGATCTGTTCACTTAAAAGTGTTTTCAAGTGGATTGATGCCCTTTTCGTCTTCATTTGTCTTTCACAGTTTTTCTAAATAAAAAAAAACCAAATAAATCAGCAATGGAAAGATGTGGAGTACATGGTGCAGAGTCTTTTACAATTACACAATTCAACCAAGCAATTGAACAACTCTTTTTGCTGTTCTTCATCTTGACGCAACCATGAGACCTTCATTATTGAGCTATGCTCATATCCTCATATTAAATTAAAGACGGTCCCCGCAGCGGTTTTAGCCGAATTCATTGCTAAATGTAGAGCAATACTAAATCCATCTAACCATTTTGTTCATGGATGCGGGGTTGTCAACAAACATAGTATTAACTGGCAAAGTGCTTTCACAACTGCTGTCTTTCGTTGCTCGACATAAGGACTCGTTGAAGACGGAAGCCAAATTACGACGAAATTTCAACTTTGTCGAATTTAAACACAAATTGATTTCTAGGTAGATTTTGAGTTTGCGAATCAGATGAATCATCTAATTAGTTGTCTTGGATGACATCAGCTATTGCTTGCAATTTTTGCAATTGCAACTACAATTATTTGTAGTAGCAAATCCAGTTTTATTTCTTACATTTATTTTGTTGGTATAATAACAAAAATACCGAACAGAGTTGTTAAGAGCCCAAGTCCATGAGACAAAAAGACAAATCAGGTGGAAACCACCGGAAAAATTCTCTCTCGCAATGGCCCTGACTTGCTACAGGCATTTCAAAAGAAATGATGTGTTGGATCAATCGGTTTTATGGTATGCGAAACCTCCCCTTCCATTGCGTAAGTGTCAGGTAGCAACTCAATAGCAATTGCTATGGAAAGGTCGTAGACAATTAAAAAAAATGATCATCCCAGGACTAAGTAAAAAAAAGAATCTTTAATCAGAATCGGGACCGAAACTTCAATTTTTGCAACAAGGGACTGATATCTATTTAAGATTTTTTAATGATCGTATGAGATGGAATTTTTTGAAGCCTAGAATAATAAGGCGGTGATGGAGATAACTATGTCTAATGAGAAAGTCTGTATAATTTGTGCTAGCTCTTGCGTAACGAATCAATTGTGAAACGTACAGAAGCTGGAATTTCATTGTACAAAAATGCCCAAATTGAATTGTAAACAGTAAATTTTGTTATGCTGCAAACGTGTTTCAAGGAGTAACCTCCCTCCTCTCCATAGAATTAGAATCAAATACTTATGGAAGCCAGAATCCGAAAATAGTCAGTGGTATCGACCAAGTGGTTTCAAATTACAAAAAAGCCGTGTTACATAATTAGTAATTTTTTTTGTTATGCTATACACGCATTTCAAGGAGTTTCATTTCTGTTTATATTGTGCCTTATAGTATCGGTTTATTGTGAAAATATATAGTTTAAGTATAGTATGCTCGCTGGTTACGCTTAGGTATTTCTTTCATATTTTCGGATTTCCCCGTTTTCATCCATTCAAAAGCATTACAATTTTTGCCAACGAACCGCAAGTAATTGTTTGCTAATTTTATTTTATACATCCTTAGTGGCATTCTGACGAAATCTGATTCATTTTGTACCATTCATCATTAAATAATGATAAAGTTAAACCTATGACAAATTCAGAACAGTTCAGTTTCCCACCAAATTATTTAAATCTCAAAATCTACATTAGCAACCCGTCAATCTTTTACTCTGAAATAACTCTTTTCAGTTTTCTAACAAAAAAAATTACGTTTATTTGAAATCCTATTCATTTTCATGTTGGATTTTAATTTCGGTAAAGGATGAGTGGCAATAAGAGATGAATCTGGCCCAAAATTAAGACTATGTCATACAACCCTATATTTTTCTGAAATATTACTTCTATCAATGTCTTTCAATTATTTGAATTCACAAACATCTAAATTAATACGAGTTCCATAAAAAACAAATGTTGAAAGAAGGCTTTTAATGCAAAATGTGATAATTTTCTTAAAAATTGGTAAATTTCATATAGTTTTCATTTAAAACGAAAGTGGCCACATGTGAACAACAGAAAAATATTTTGCAAAAAGTTGTATTATTATAATATCTTTCATGCCTTCAAATATTTTCCTGTTGTTTAGATGTGGCCAATGTTAAAAGTAAGAAAATTGTTATAACAATCTTTGATTTAGACGAAAATTTGCATATTTTGACGTCATAAGGCAGTTTTATGGCATCACATTTCTGCAACCTGGATCTTATACTGACAAAATCATGTTATATGTATTAGAGTAGCTATCTAGCAATGTAAATATTTATCGAAACAACAACTAATCAGAAAAGTAATTTTGAGCAAAGATCTTGGGCCAATAATGGGGCTTATTGACCCTCATCCTTTTCTGAAAGTCTCAAAGACCTTTTTTTTGGAATATTACACAGCAACCATACTTTTATAATTTTTTTCGATTAGGAAAAACCTTTTCAGAAATTGGATTTCAAAAATATTCATTTGCAATTTTGGTTAATTTCCAGCTGGTCTCAAAGATCACTAATATTTTGGAAATTCTACGTAGCAACTTTTGGAATTTGTTTCTATAAGGACAAACATTTTCAGTAATTGGATTTCAAAAATATTCAATTCCATATTTAGTAATTTCCTGAAAGTCTAAAAGACCACTTACGTTTGGAAATTCTACCTAGGAACTATGCTTAAATAGTTTGTTTTGTTTAGTACAAACATTTTACCAATTGGATTTCAAAAGAATTTGATTCCAATTTTGGTTAATTTCTTGAAAGTCTTAAAGACCGCTTATGTTTTTTAGAATTCTACCAATGAATCTTTCTTTCAGAATTGTTTTTATAAGAGCAAACGTTTTCAGTAATAGGATTGTAAAAATATTTGATTCAAGTTTTTGTTCATTTCCTGAAAGTCTCAAAGACCACCTATTTTGGGAATTCTGCCTATTAACCATATATCCTTGAATTCCTTTAGATAAAATAACGACTATTTACAGTTTGACTTAAAAATATTGAGAAAAAGTATGCCCAGTGTATATAACAACTATTCTCTGTGTCAAATAGGGAGTACGGGGATAGCTGTTGTTGACACCTCTAGTTTTGTTTTCACTAGTTCGATGTCTAGTTTCCCAGACTGTGAGTCCCTGGCTGTATCTGTAGGCCAGTCGCCCAGTCCTTTGGAACTGGCTATTACCGGATTACTTAAAATCAAACATATCTTAAGTTTAGAAATTTTAAGAAACTACGAAGTATCTCCCTTTTGCAAAGATCTGTTTTTTAATTGTTTTTGACTTTTATTTTAGGTCATTTTGGTTAATTGGTGTCTATTAGGAGTTATATATATATATATATATTTCTCTAATTCTTATGCTGTTCTCGTCAATTTCAAAGCATGGGAGATCAAAATGTTCTCCAACGTGTGGGTTCATTGGATATTGAAAAGGTCTCGAACTTTTCTTCAATTTCGAGTATAAATCAATGTAAAAAGTATTTGCTCAAAGCATACATTGTTTATTTATCTTGAATCACCTATGATCGATTTGCTTTTGTTGATTTCCATGCAATGTAAATTTCATATCCGGTGACGTCATTGTATTGATTGTAGAGGCCCGCGACGGGTTATAAACTGTAACACATGAAAATGTTATTAATTTTAGAATTAGAGAAATAAAATCTATCATTTGCAAGTCGTTGGTTATCATAGTTCTACTGTCTCAAGGGTTAAACATAAATGTTCTCGCTAAAGCTCGAACTTTTAAAGTTTAACCCTTTCAACAGTAGAACTATGATAATCAACGACTTGAAAGAATATATTCTATATATAAATATTTTATTTTTTGGACTTCCGAATTCTGAATTTTATCTGCACTTAGCGGACTGAAGTTGTCAAAATTTGGCTTGCTACAGAATTAGAATTTAGACGTTTCGTTTATTCAGCACTGGGTCGATGTCTCTGCAGGTGGAAAAAAAATCTGACCATCGGATCTTGGATATTTTTTTTCATGTAATCTTTTAGCCTGAACATATTTGGTTCTATGTGAATACAAAACTGTCTTTTTTGTCCCTGCCACAGATTTTGCATCCTAGTTTTTTCAAACCTCTGTTTAATATTTTTTCTAAAAAAATCTGAGTCTGGAAATTTCTCCGGAATTCCCTCAAAGCCTCACCCACCCATCAAATAAAAACGAAATGGTTACTCTGTTATATCGAAATAGCAGTTCGAATTCCATTGATTCAGCAATATTAGAGTACAAGGAAGTAATACATACTTATAGTCTAGACTCATAAATTTTATATAACATTACATTCAAAGAGACAATAATAAATGCAAGCGATCAGGTGAAGTTCATGATTGAGTTTCACATTGTGTTTTATTAATATCAGATACAATTCAGATGAAAAACCAATTATTAAATTTGACAAGCCTTTTCCGCTCGAGTAATGCTGTGAACGCTGGACAGCAAATTTTCCGCTTGAATACACGCTGAATGTTTATGTGTAGAAGAAGAAAAATGTTTATTATTCTTACAGATTTGACGAGTCAGTGTTCTTTAAAACAATACTCATAGAGCCTTACAGGTAAACCACATAACAATCAAGTGCAAGTGTATTAACGACAGCCACAAAGATTCAATAAAGAGAAGCGATTCTAGTTGCAATATACAATATATATCTATTACTCTAATTTGCTTTGTGAATTTATTCTCATAAATGTATTGATATTAAAGTAAAGAATTAAATTCTTTAATTTGGTATTAATTTACTAAATTTACAGTAACTTCGGTATTAATTTACTAAATTCACAGTACTAATTTACTAAAATTCACAGTAACTTCGGTATTAAGGTAGTAGACCTAGGTTAAGGGACATAACTCTTAAAAATCATAGGTGAGTTTGTTGAAATCATTTTCATAAACAGATTCTAAGCCTCTGAGTAACATAGATGATTTTTTATTCTTTTTCACGTCAATGCTTAAAAAGCATTGATGAAACTAACTATTTCAAACGTCTTACTGATTTAAAGAGTTATCTCCCTTAACCTAGGTCTACTACCTTAATTTACTAAATTTACAGTAACTTCGATATTAATTTGCTAAATTTACAGTAACTTCGCTATTTTGTTATTTATCCTTTTTGGACCCCCTTCCCTTGTCAATTTCTTTCTGTTGAAACAATCATCGTTACTGTAAAACAACAAAAAGATATTGTTGCTAGGTAGAATTTCAAAAAGTACAGGATTCTGAGAATTTCAGGAAATTATCAAAATAAGAATCAAAGATTTTTGCAACCTGACTGTTGAAAATCATCATTTTTACTGTAAGGAATTAAAAAAGATATGGTTGCTAGGTAGAATTCCAAAAAGTAATTGGTCTTTGAGAGTTTCAGGAAATTTACCAAAATTCGAATCAAAGATTCTTGTAACCTCACAGTTGAAATTCATCATTATAACACTAAATAATTAAAAAAGATAAGGTTGCTAGGTAGAATTCCAAAAAGTAATTGGTCTTTGAGAGTTTCAGGAAATTTACCAAAATTAGAATCAAAGTTTTTTGCAATCTCACTATTGAAAATGGTCACTGATACTATAAGGCATCCAAAAAAAAAAATATTGTTGCTAGGTAAAATTCCAAAAAGAAATTGGTCTTTGAGAGTTTCAGGAAATTTACCAAAATTAGAATCAGTTTTTTTGCACTCTGGTTATTGAAAATGACATTCACTACTGAAAGAAATTGGAAAAGCTATGGTTGCTAGGTAGAATTCCAAAATATAGTAGGTCTTTCAGAGTTTCAGGAAATTTACCAAAATAAGAATAAAAGATTCTTGCAACCCGACAGTTGTAATTCATCATTATAACTCTAAATAATTGAAAAAGATATGGTTGTTAGGTAGAATTCCAAAAAATCATGGGTCTTTGAGAGATTCAGGAACTTTACCAAAATTAGAATCAATTTTTTTTTCAATCTGACCATTGAAAATGATCATGAAAACTATAAGGCAACAAAAGATATGGTTGCTAGGTAAAATTCAAAAAAATTGTAGGTCTTTCAGAGTTTCAGGAAATTTACCAAAATCAGAATAAAAAATTCTTGCAACCTGACAGTTGAAATTCATCATTATAACTCTAAATAATTGAAAAAGATATGGTTGCTAGGTAGAATTCCAAAAAATATTGGGTCTTTGAGAGTTTCAGGAACTTTATCAAAATTAGAATCAAAGTTTTTTTGCAATCTGACCATTGAAAATGATCAATAAACTTAAAGGCATTAAAAAATTTATGGTTGCTAGGTGAAATTCCAAAAAGTAATTGGTCTTTGAGAGTTTCAGGAAATTTACCAAAATTCGAATCAAAGATTCTTGTAACCTCACAGTTGAAATTCATCATTATAACACTAAATAATTAAAAAAGATATGGTTGCTAGGTAGAATTCCAAAAAGTTTGGGTCTTTGAGAGTTTCAGGAACTTTACCAAAATTAGAATCAAAGTTTTTTTGCAATCTGACCATTGAAAATGATTATTAAAACTATAAGGCATCAAAAAAGATATGATTGCTAGGTAAAATTCCAAAAAGTAATTGGTCTTTGAGGGTTTCAGGAAATTTACCAAAATTAGAATCATATTTTTGGAATCCTAGTGTTCATATTAGCTGATGACATTAAAAAGTTGCTTAATTATAAAACTGCATGTTGGAATTTAAAAAAAATATTAGTCTAGACATTTTCAGGAAATTTACCAAATTTGGCACCGGGGTCTAAATTCTAAAAGCTTAGAACAGATTCAAAGAGGAATTCCAATAATTCCACGTGAAAATATAAACCACAAAATCAAAATTATACGTAGAGTTTCGGTCCTTCTGATGAGTACTGATTGATTTACATTTTTGGCCCCTTAAGGGCATGCCCTCAGGGGTTGTACCAAAAGTCCGCTGTCACCAGTAAATGAGATGTGTACAATGGAAGAATGTGTACTTCAGAAGACTTCGCTTATTACTGGATATCTCGGAATACATTTTCGCTCATTTTGCCACCCTGATGGCAAATTTCAAAATTCCGAAACCTTCGGCACAGACAACTTTCATAGTGTTACTCATATCCTTATTATAAGGTTTCTGCGATTTAAGGTGTAAGAGGAATTCCAGCGGAATCAATTTTTTCGTTTTTTGGGCCCCCTAGAGGCCATGCCCTGAGGGGTCATACCTAAATTCCGACACCCTCTGTGAAGTTGCTACATTATATGTGAGTCAATTCCCGAGTTTCAACTTTCTAGCCCAAATGGCCTTAGAAATTTCTTCAATTATATATCGCGAAAATTCGTTTTCACCCATAATTTGCCCCTAGGGCGTTTGACCTAAATTCCGAATCCACAGTGCTGTACTTTAGATCATACTCTAGTATGGTGCCAAGTTTCAAATTTGTATCTCTTATAGTTCCAGAGCTATCGGGGAGCATTACAAATGCACGTACGTACGTACGTACGTACATACGGACGGACTGCATTACATAATCCCCCCGCTCTCGCTATGCAAAGGGGGGATAATAATGAATTCGATGTTGTTTTTATGCGTTATGCTTTAGACTACCGGATACAGGAAACAGCCAAATTTCATGCTTCTTACCAAATGAATGACAAAAAAAGTTTTGGCGACATGGCAGTTGTTATTAATCTAGATACGAAAAAGTAAGACATTTTACCACCTCCTTTTGTTGATGTAAATATTTTTTGTACCAATGAAATTATGAAATTTTAAAGTGAACTGTTTGTTTCTTTCACCTGTACAGTATACATATGATACCAAAGCAAGAAGAGAGAATGGGAAANTCTAAAAAAAAAAAAAAAAAAAAAAACCAGCAGTTCAGATTTAGGAAAAATGTACACAACGTTGTAAAGACTAAACGAATCAGGATAAACGTCGCAAAACTAAAGCACTGGCAGTGTAAACCCGAAATAGAACAAATGTTGTTAGAGAAGGATCATTACGGACTGCTTAAACACAATTTGGCAGTACTTACACTTGGTAAGTTTACTTAACAATGTAATTCCAAGTGATAACAGGTTTATTCTAATTTTTTCCCAAACCAAAATATTGCTTTATGATTTATATTTACTGCACAGAAATATCTGTACATATAAATTTTGCAAGGTAAAATAAAATATAATAAATAAAATAACTTTTAAAGATTTTTCTCCGTGAGTTATTGAATATTTTGATCTATAGGATATGAAACTAGTTTTATGAGAGTAATAACAAAATTACCGAACAGAGTTGTCAAGAACCGAAGTCCATGAGACAAAGAGACAAAGTAGGTGAAAACCACCAGTCGATTACGATGATCCTGATTTGGTACAGGTATTTCAAAAGAAATGGTGAGTTAAATACCAAACCTCCCCTTCCATTGCGGTAGTGTCCGGAGACAACTCAACAATTGCTTTTGAAAGATTGAAGACATTTGAAAGAAATATCATCCCAGTACTAAATAAAAAAAAAGAATCTTGAATCAGAGTTCGGACCGAAACTTCATTTTTTTCCCCAAAAGGGACTAATATCTATAAAATAACTTTTTTAATGATCGTATGAGACAGAAGTTTTTGAAGCCTTGATTAAAAAGGCGGTCACGGAGATTATTTTGTCTAAGTAAATGTGACAACGAATCTACACAGAAAATCAAGCAGAATTCTTTATTCAGAAAATATCTGTAGCTCATACCAAAAGGAAGCGGAAGATAAAATAGCATAATACCCAAGATGCTGATAATTTTGATACTGCAATTGTGCATTTCGACTACTTATGTCTCTTCAGTGCCGATAAAATCAAAACATTGGAAATCCATATACCGAAATATCTGTGAAGACTGATAGAGAACAAGTAACCAATAAGTTATAAAAGAAAAGCCAAAGTTAGCTAAGGACAGAGCTATGCAAGAAGGAGATACCCCTTAGATTCTGAACACAATTTGGATAAAATTAAGTTCTCAGAGCCAAGAAGTTTACGGCGCGGAAAAAGTGGCTACAACCTAAATAGTAGGTTTTGGAGAATAATAGATTAACTTGAATGCTATAATGAAATAACCGTATAAATTGAATACTTGTTTTTTTTTATACATGTCAAATATGAACGACATATTACATATGATTTACCCTACAAATTTGATATATGCAAAATTTATAACACACTATAGTTCACATGATTGTTGTTGACCATTGAAGAAAAATTAAAGCTTTTAAATGAAGTTGGCAACACAAACAGTTAAGGGTCTGTAGTGAAGACAAAAATCCAAATGTTTTTTGAGTCAGAATTGGCATTGTGAAAATGCAATCAAATTGACTCTAAAAACAACAATGTGAATGGAATTTGATTTAAAAAAAGGCCTTTAAAATTATTATGAGGAATGGGTGGAAAAGTTTGTTGTTTTTCGAAATCAAAATGTGCAAGAAAAACGAACAGTTTTTGATTTCAGAATTTACAACGAAGGGGAAAAATATTAAACATAATTGCACAATTATCATCTCTTGGTTTCGATATATCAACTTTTTTATTTGTCCTCATTCATATATCAAATGGGTGTAATAACAAAATTATCGAACAAACATGTCAGTAGCCAAAATACATGAGACAAAAAGACAAATCAGGTGGAAACCACCAGAAAAGTTGTCGACCGTAATGGTCCTGACTTGGTACAGGTATTTCAAAAGAAATTGTGGGTTAAACCGGTTTTATGGCATGCCAACACCTCCCCCCGTCTATTGCATTAGTGTCCGGTATATTAATTTGTGTCGATAAAAAGCGAGTTATAAAATTAATGATAACACACATCTTGTATATTTCTCCAGATGACATTGAAAGATCCAAGTTTCATAGAAATGCCAAATAAATTTCATGTAATACGAAATGAAAGGTTTAAAATTTTATTTTGTAATATTGTTTTGCTGTTGCCTTTTAAATACCTCAGTCGACATTTGGATTCCCTCTTACAAAAATAAATAAATAAATGAAATTCTACACAAATTTAATTTTTCGTAGAATAAAGCAATATACTTAATAAAACATATCTTTCAAATTAAAAACCAATCGATTAAAATATATAATGAAAGAAGGGCTAACAGCCTGACTCCTGAAATTTTTTCTGTGACATTTCCGCAGTTTTCGCCGATTCTATATGTTATTGTTTATAAGTACACAATTGTGTGTATCTATATTAATTTTATATTACCAAATTTATTTGATTTGTAAATACGTATTAACAATTTTTTCTATTTTGATTTCAATTTTATCAATCTTCCTATTTACAAATTTATTTTACTTTCACATA
Source organism: Modiolus philippinarum (assembly GCA_002080025.1). Taxonomy (NCBI): domain Eukaryota; kingdom Metazoa; phylum Mollusca; class Bivalvia; order Mytilida; family Modiolidae; genus Modiolus; species Modiolus philippinarum. The sequence continues at coordinate 65,612 of MJUU01038101.1, forward strand.
CAAAAAAAATAAAATGTTTAAAAAAATAGAAAAATTTGTGTTATCATTATGTTTCTATTGGAAATGGTGGGTTTCTCATATACATTATATTCCAATTCAATAAATGTGCAATACTAATAACATCAAACACAACAACATCAGAATATATGCAGTTTATATACATGTATAAACCAATATTCGATAAAATGTGATATAAAAATATTTCGTCTTTTAGTGCCTCAATTCTTTTTTTCCGTTCAAACCATCTTTCGTAAAACTTATACAAGAACATTCCATTTAATTACTGTCATTTCATTTTATAATAAATTCATAAAACGTTAAATAATTCTTCGCTTATACAAAGATAGAATAAATAGAAATAATTTGATTTGCAACACGAGTATATGTTTTTCTTACTTGAAATAACATTTCCAGTTAAAAGATTTCAACATGCAAGTGAAGCCCTTAACAATGTAATGTGTTGTAAATAACAAATTATTGTTTCAAATAATCAATTGTTACAAATATGTTTTTGAATATAATAAATGATAAGCTGAGAATAGTAATAGTTCTTTCAAAATCGTGCTTAGACTGTTAATCAACAGGCATAAGAAATGTCGCATTAAGGAGTTTGAAAAAAAAAGTATTTGAATATCCTACCTTCAGCGGTTTGGATACTTTCAGAAATTTCTGGTGCCTCTGCCATTCTAAAACAAATACTAAGTCCAAAGATGTCACAAACAATATACTGTTCAATCTCTTAGCCAAGTAAGAAATAGCATAAACAATAGCACGTGGTCCTTATATAGTTGGATTATGTGTGTATGTATCAGATTGAAATAAACATTATCTTTTACAGTGAATACCGCATTATAAGGTCATGCTCTTAAAGGAAACCCATTTTGTGTATTGTCTTGACGTAATATATGATGAACAACTCAAACCGTCGCACAACGATGTATCCCATTGAAAAATTCCCTGGTTACTAAGAAGCAGACAGTTTTGACGTCACTTGACAACGACTTAACACACAGCTATAGGCATACGACAGTATAACGAGCGAATAGGAAGAATATTAAAGATATTCAGAAATCCGGGAATTCCTCTTCTTCGGTTATATATTTAGTTTATCTGAATGTCAATAACACATGGAACATCGACGATCAGATCGATTTTTATGTAACACTGTTTTTAGAAAAAAAGTAGATTTAACACATATAATTTTTTGCTTCTCTTTTTTTCTTATAAAAATTAAGGCAAACAATTATATATTATTTCCATTAAAGGAATTTAATGTTCATTGATCAGTTGCTTGTTATTTAAAGACGTATAGTGCGAGTCTGAACTGTAATAGGGATATTATAACAATTAATAAACTTTTACCAGTAATTTCAGAATAATTGAAATTTTGTTTATGTGATGACCCGGAACCAAATCAATAATTATTGCATTTCATCCTGCGATTGAAAGATATCTTACATGCATTCTGTAATATTCTTTGTTATCAAAATTATGGAAACCTTTACACAGTTTATATGCAGAATGCATATGCAGAAACTAAATTCAAAGTAACTTCGGTATGTTATTATTAAACACTGTTTTAGGAGTGAGATCGGCTGCACCGACAGGGAAGCGCCTTCTGCTATGTATGCAGAAATATTGTCCGAGAAAATATGTCCACAGCTAAAATCACGGCAACCCTCAAGTAACATGTTAGATATATTCTATTTTTAATGTTCAAGACCATACGCGTATTTTGCCCGTACGCTTACGGTCCAGACCATATGCGTACACTCATATGGTCGGACCGTACGCGTATGGTCCGACCATACTCGTACGGCCCGGTCGTATGCGTAAACTCATACGGTCTGGATCGATCTAGACCATTTCGGTATGCTCATCGTATGAGCATATGAAGACATTTCGAATACATTTTATGAAAATCGGTTATAAGGATATCGCAAAATACTGTGAAATTAATAAGGGAAAGTTCCAAACTTCAGTATACATTCTGACATGATCGCTATGGGTGACATTACTGAGACATGAAATCATTGATTTTTTTTTACGTTTACACACTTTGTTTTGACATCCCTCTAAGAATTTACATTGTTGACTAGAAAGAAAAAAAAACTGGTCCTTTCAAAAATGTCTACACATTTGATTTTAATGCCTTTTTATTATCCTTTCTCATATTAATAATCAACTCTATACACAGGTTGTCAGAGGTACGTCGAAGGTTGTTTGTCTGTGGCGTGTGTTTGTTGAACTAAAATATGATTAAGAATAAAGAAAATCGTGAAAAGCCATAACTGCCACACGTGTCGATCTGTATTCAGTAATTGATTCAAATATGAATTGAATATGTCTTCCTAAGACATTTTCACAAGCTTACAATTAAACAGAGTATTAACAGAAGACAAAAACACTTCAGGGTGAGCTGAAATCACATATAAAACATTTATAACGGGGATTCGGTCTCTGCCTTTTTTATTAATCATAAAATATATACAATATAATAACAATTAACATTTGCAATAAATCACCCCGACCGTACGCATATGGTCTGGAACAGCAATAAATCATCCCGACAGTACGCGTACGGTCTAAATACGCGTATGGTCTGTAACATAAACGCACAATTTTGTAGTTAGCAGACTATAACATTATACTTGTCACCCATCTCTTCGTGGTCACTTAATTTAAGAAATCTTAGTTCAAGCATTTTTCTCCGTATCCTTGGATAAGTTTTTGGTTACAAGACAATCCTTTATCAATGAATACAGAGATTGCCTCATGGTGACTTCATGATGAAGAACAGCAATAAAAGCGTTGTTCCTTTGCTTGTTTTTTACCATGTATTTGTAGAGACTTTGTCTGATGTGCATTTACTCCATATCCTTTTATTCATCAATTGCGTATATTGCTTTTGAACTGTGAAAAACTACTTTTCGATTGTGAAAAATTACTTTTGGATTTTGAAAATTCTATTGAAGATTTAGATACAAAGACTAGTCTCATCCATCGACAGTTATGATTTCTCTACACTTTGTACAATCCTTTAGCATAATTTGATTAAATCCAAATTCGGACATCTTAGTAAATGGTCTTTTTAATTTTCTGGTCTACAGTTCATTTGTTATAAGAAAAAGCAGAGATTTTTCTTTAATATAACTCGAAATGATCATTGTTCATGGACATGTGATGATATGATCAAGACACTCACTATTTATCAACAGGTCATTGGTATTCCGATGGGTATAAATTTTGCACCTCTTATTGAAAATCCTTTTCTGTTACGCCACGAAGTAAACTTCAAAAAAAAAAACTTCAAAATTGAACCATACAAAACAGTTATAAATTTATATTTTTTCAATGATAACAGCAGGTATATTGACGATATCCTTACTATTGACAACTCCAAGATTTTTAGATTATGTCGGCATCATTTACCCACAAGGACTGAAACTAAATAAAGCTAACAATGATTCCAAAGACTGCCCTTTTCTCGATCTAACTATCATTATTGACTCTAATAGAATAAATACTAAACTATATCATAAAAAGGATGATTTTGATTTCACTATTACTTATTTCATTTATCGTCACCAGACGCCCCTCTATCTCCACCCTACGGGACGTATATTTCTCAAGTGGTACGATTCGCACGCATTTGTTCTAATCTTAATATCTATCCCTGAAATGATGACTACGGTGATAGAAATAGAAAATTTTAGGCTGAACCCGGACAAGTAAAGTTCATTAAAAGAAAAAAATACATGTTTATAAAAGAGAGTAACCGTACTATCACATCCAAACGTTTACAACAGGGTTACAGATTTCATAAATTGTTGAATACATTTAAGAAATTTTATAATAGATAAGAACATTTAATATCAAAATATGACGTTAACCACAAACAGCTTACAAGTATTACAAAGGGCATTTCAAATCCATGTTTTTACGGAAATGTTGTTTAAAGTTAAACATGCCAAAATCAAGAAAAGAAAACTTGGACGTAACGTACATTATTTAAGAACAACAATAAAAGCGTTGTTCCTTTGCTTGTTTTTTACCATGTATTTGTAGAGACTTTGTCTCATGTGCATTTACTCCATATCCTTTTATTCACCATTTACGTTATATGGGATATTGACAAGATATTATACTTGAATCCGTTACGATAACTTTGAGATCTAGTGACCTAAAATAACACACAAAACTCCAAAGATCTACTTGACATCTTAAATCCTACATCATTATCACACTGTAACAGCATTAAAACTTTCGACTTCTCCACACTTTATACTACTATTCCTCATGAACAAATAATACCTTGGCTGAAAGGCTTGATTTATAGATGTTTCTCCCGTAAGAAAGGTGACCGAAGATAAAGATACATCGTTTTAGGTAGAGAACAACCCTACTTTGAAAAAAATGACTACGAATCTGAGAAAAATATACAGAGGAAGAAGTGATGAAAATGTTATAGTTTCTGATCGACAATATATTTGTCCAGTTTGGAGGACTTGTTTTTCAACAGACTATCGGAATTCTAATGGGCACAAACTGTGCACCTCTCCTAGCTGATCTTTTTCTCCACTCTTTTGAGGCTGAATTCATCGAAGGGCTTTTCAAAATAAAAATAAAACCTGGCCCAGTCGCTCAATTTTAGCTTCCGTTATATAGATGACATTTTGTCACTAAACAACCCTCGCTTGGGTAATTTCCTTAATCTGATCCATGCAAAAGAACTGGAAATTAAGGATACTACAGACACTTCCACATCGGCCTCATTCCTTGACCTTCATCTTGAAATTGATAACAGATGTAGATTTCAAACGAAACTGTACGACAAATGCGATAACATCACTTTTCCAATAGTCAACTCCCCTTTCCTTTGTAGCAACATCCCAACAGCGCTTGCATACGGTTCTTACATCTCTCAGCTCTTTCGCTATTCAAGGACCTATGGGCGATACAGTGACTTCCTTAATAGAACCCAGTTGCTTACAAATAGGCTACTTAAACAAGGGTATGCTACCCAAAACTTGAAGTTATCCTTCCAGAAGTTTTACGGTCGACATCACTATCCTGTTGACCGCTATGGGATATCTGTTTCCCAGATGACAACAGATATTTCCCTTTAAAGCTTAATTGTTGTTTCCTCTACCGGACTTTACCTTACTACTGGATTTGACATGTTCAACACGGCGGGTCTTATAAGAAGCAGGAGATGCTTACTCTACCAGTGCATCTGATCTCGCCCATGGTTTTTATTGGGTCCGTTTTGTTCATCTTTGTGTGTGTGTGTGTCTTCATTTTTCTTTTCTGTGCGGTGTCTCTGTTTCTTTGTTTTTCTTCGATGTTGCCATTGTCCTTGGATTGTTCGTTTTTGATTGACGGGTCCATTCTCTTACATTATACATACTGGCCTTTCATTGATTCTGCTAATGACTTGATTTTCCAAACTTAATTTAACCATGAAGTCACTATAAACACGGATCTAATTCACTTATACTTGATTTTCCAAGAGCATATAAGTTATTGTAAACATGCACTATTATTTTTATCCATTAGATTAGATTTTGTAAGACATGGGAAATTTATACAGGAAAAGGGAAATTGTTCGCAGTAAAATTGACGAAATATGACATTTTAGATTTATCAATCAACAAAAGGGTACAGCTGTCAAATGATTATTCGAGCCCTAAAATCTAAGCAATCCCGTATCACACTCTTTTTCTATTTAGCTGTGTCTGTCTACCTATTAATCTCAGTATGTACACCTTTTTCAAAATATTAATGAATTCAAAAATAATTTCATAGCTTTTACACATTTGACAAACTTGTTTCAACTGATACAAAAAAAAGTTTTTTTTTGTTTGCTAAAAGAAACCTATTCGACACCCCGTTGTCGCTTTGCCATGATATTCAAACCTAGTTATTTATTAAAATCAAATTTTTCACAATTTAACCGATTAATATTCTTGAGAATGCAGTACATGTATCTAGAAAAAAGTACAATCCCGCGATTTTAATAAGAAACAGTACTATGTTTTTCCATTAAATAATTGGTTTAGCGATTTAGGAAATTTCTAGGAGATGTATTTCAGTAACTGCAGCTACGTTGTTTTAATAACCTGGAATTTTCTGTTCACACGATGTTCAAAGGACTGTAGTCATTTTGTTTGAAACCAATTCGTTTTAGTTCCACAGAAGATTTTGAAATGTATTTAATATGTTAAACTATGCTTCCGCTATCGGCCATGGGACACAATTAAGATGTCCATAAAAGACAACAACTGATAACTGTGACCAGGCGTTACTCCAACTGACCCAATGGTTTGATAAGAATATCTTTAAATGCATAGTGTACAACAGACGGATGGGACTAGGGATACTCAATAACAATTTGGACCAAGATTTGCTACAAAAAGCTAGAGTCGTTAACTTCTTTAAGGTAAGTGAGAACCGAAGCGTCAGTCAAAAGAACGAACAATCAATGGACAAAGATAACATCGGAAACAATAAGAAATAAGGACACCACATGAGTACAGGACAAAAAAGAAAAATGAAGAAACAAATATAAATGAACAACACGGACCATTGAAACGAAAGGTGTCAAAGTATTATGATCAAATAATT
>MJUU01038101.1:82156-94600 GCA_002080025.1 Modiolus philippinarum
GACTTGGCTATAATATACCCTTTTCAAATTTGTCATAAATATCCAATCCGTAAGTGAAAGTACGCAATCTTCACCTTTACTAATAGGCCATGGGCTGAAATCACTTTCCGTACACCCTCACTTATGATACAGACCGATTTTTTTCAGTTTTTTTTATACCTCCTCTTCAAAATAAAACATATTAACACGAATATAACCTGCACGCATAGACAGTAAAGGGCCCCTTTTATAGTACACCACACAAAATTCTTGTATTTTAGTTTTAACCTTAATTTCAACATTTAAGCTCCATAATTTTTATGTAGATAAGTTAGATGTACTGAAATTATGTACCTAATTGAAGCTTATTTAATATACTTTATAATGAACACAAGTTTGGCCACTTACGCCTTTTTTATAATCTGGGGATGCAAAAAGTACCCCTTCCCCTGCAAAAAATTGCGAAAATGACGATTTTTAAGTTGTCAATACCTCTCAGATAAATAAATCTCATCACTTGATCTAGTTTTTATGCCTAATTTATTAGTTGTGGTACAATGTTGAAAAATAGGACGATTAAAATCCCTGAAATTTTGATTTTCGGTATAATTTTTGAAAAATTGAAATTTTCGGAATTTTAAATATTTTCACAATTTCGATTTTCTTACTTCTGGATCGTACAAATTTGAATATATATCTAATAATTGCCAATGCAAAAATAATTTATGGTATGAAAGCAACAAATTGTGTGGAAAAAACTGTAGATTAAGACTTATTGTGAGATCAGAAATGCCAAAATTAGCACCCCTCCCTCTAGAAATTAAGGGAAAATTAAAAATATTCATCCTCTAAATGATAAAAAGATAATGTCTAATTCAAATTATTGCATGTATTTCACTAAAGCTGAGATGAAGAAGCCCATTTGACTAGATTCAAATTTTTTGAAGGGGTTCTTTTTTTGGTCCTTTTACTCGAAATTTTATGAAAAATGGGACTTTTCCGTTTTTGACTTTAAGACAACTAATATTTCACACAGAACAATTAATTGGCATGTTTGCAGAAATATACTCCAGATTTGACATATATTACGATTTTACACTGAATTTTTTACAAATCTGAAATATAGAAAATTAACATTTTTCAGCAGATATGTCATCCAGATTTGCCATATATAACGGGTTAACCGTGAACTTTGCCAAATCTGAAAAGTTGAAAATTCCCATTTTCCTCAATTTCGCACACAGTGTTGAGTTTAAGTCTACAGATGGCCGTTAAAATACCAAAGCACGATGCAAATTCATGCAACATTGTCATATACAACACACATTTTGCGTGTTCAAGTTAATTTTATGCAAACATAGACAAAAGATTGAAAATTTTAGGGAAAATTTGTTGGGGTAGGGGTAAGATTTTCTGTATTCAGAGTCACATTAAACACCCTTTGTTTTTTAAACAATGTTTTAAGACAAGTAATGTATCGCTTAGATCAACTAGATGGCAAATCTGCAGATATATCGTGGAAATTTGACATAACTCACGACTTAACAGTGAACTTTGGACAAATATGAAATGTTGAAAATTCCCATTTTTCATTAATATTGGGCAAAATATTGAGTTTAAGACAACAAATGGCTGTTCGAATACCAAATCATAAGGTAATTCATGCAACATTGTCAAATACAATACAAATTTTGCGTGTTCTGGTTATTTTTATGCGAACATAGAGAAAAATAGACGATTTTAAGGAAATTTGTTGGGGTAGGGATCAGATTTTCAGAGTCACATTAAGCACTCCTTGTTTTTCTAAGGAATTTTTTAAGACAACAACTAATATATCCATCAGAACAATTAATTAGATTATCTGTAGATATATCCTCTTGCATGTATAACGATTTAACAGTGAACTTTGGACAAATCTGAAATGTAGAAAATGCCATTTTTTCATCCATTTCGGGCAAAATATTGAGTTTAAGACAACAAATTGAAATACGAAATCACAATATAATTCATGCAACATCGTCATATACCTCTGCTTGTGGACTGTTAGTCCCCGAGGGTATTCACCAGCCCAGTAGTCAGTACTTCGGTGCTGACCCGAAAGCCGATTCTATTGGAACGTTACAATATCTAAATTTGTTTAAATCGTGTTGAAAAATAAGGAGTATCTCTCTCATGCAAACCTCTGTCCTTAGCTAATTTTGGCTTTACATTTAGATCATATTGGGTTATTTGTTCTCCATCAGTTTTTAAACATCTTGGAGTTAATGGTCTTCCAAATGTTTAGATTTTATCTGCACTGAAGAGACATAAGTTGTAGAAATGCGCATATGCAGAAAATAATTCACAGTAACTTCGGTATTTAGTAATGCAACACACAATGTGCGTGTTCTGGTTATTTTTATGCGAACATATACAAAAAATTGACAATTTTTGAGTAAATTTGTTGGGGCAGGGGGTAATGTTTATAGATGTAGAGAGTGTATAATACTTCAAAATTGTCATAATTTGTACTAGTTGTAAGGAAGACATTATGTACTTCCATTTTATACCAACTTTTCATGAATTTGAATCACTTGTAAATTTGATGAGGCAAAAAGGGGACAAAACTGTCGAAAAACGAAAATATTCAAAGATCTGTTTTATATGACTATTTAAAAGTGATAGTTTGGTCTTTCAAAACATATGTTAACATTATGTTAACATCATTAATTTTTCAGGAATGACATTTAAGACAAATAACAATTGCAAGAATTATGAAATGAAAAAAAAACTGGTTTCTAAGGACCATTGTACTTACACAATATCGAGAAAAATCCTTAAAATTCACGTCAATATTTTGAAGGGATAGGTGTAAGGTTTTTCAATTTTTATAACATATTGGGTATAGAAATGGTACTTAAGTGGGATATTTGTAAAGCTTATACCATAGGCAATCATTCTATACGATTTTTTCATAACTGAGAGGAACCTATCAACAATTTGAAGCAACTGGAAAAAAAAACTTTTATCAAAAACGAAATTTTCCAAATTTTCGTTTCAATGGGTCTAAAAATGGGCCTGTTCCAACATTGCTTGCAGCTTATGCTCATGTTAACATTTTTAATTTTGAAGAGGGGATATAAAAGGACTGAAAATTATGGGTGGGGTTCATTAATTGGGGGTGCACGGGGGGTTATTCCAGCCCACGGACTATAAACTTTAAGATATTTCAGACTTATACCCTACCTGAAGAAAAAATTGAAACATGTAATAATTTTAAAGCGCGCAAATTTACTTATTCATATACCACAATGATGGTCAAAAATTAATATCCAGGCAATGTAGTTATAATTTATGGAAAGGCAGGTCGCACAATTATTTGTGAATCATAATTGTTTTTATATCTGTCACACAGTTTGAAGCAAAGACAGTTTGAAATGATCGTGTAAGGATTCAGTTTCCGAAACAGAGGTGCTTAGCTCTTCCTACACCAGATAATCTGACGTAAGGAGAACTATGCACCGCTGTTTCGATGATTGGTTAGGATTGGATATGTTTGACAAAATTTTAGTCCAATACACACTTTAACCAATTGAACGTGAAGAATAAATCTTTGAGACACTGACGGATAACGGTTAGTCATCCAAATTATGATCGACCTTTGAATTAGTTGTAGTCTTCCTTGTGATTTTTCAGTCGGCTGTATATTGATAGTATAATTACCACACCAAATCCCTGTGTTAAGATTATCAATTTTAAGTTGAAAATGGTTGCGCATTCTGGGACGCAACTTTACGAAATAGGGATATTGATATGATATTTCGTATGAATCCTGTAAAAGGGCTTTTAGGTCCCATGACCTGAAGATTTTATAGTTATACTGGACTCTCACTAATACCTCCAATGTCTTATGAAATAAATGATCATTCTTTGCCAAACCCTTCGGGAAGTTTTGAGTTTCATTTTTGCGTATTTGTGTAGTGCAAGTGTGTATTTACAGCAGACTAAGCTTCTTGAGCTAGCCATCAGTTTAACGGCAATCACTCTTTGACCAATCTTTCAAAATTTCGTTTTATCATATTCTTTCCTTTTCAAGATAGTGGTCTTAGATGTAGTGGTCTAACTGTATTGGGTTTTATTTGTATGTTCATTATACTTTATGGCATCTGGATATAGAAAGGTGGAGTTTGGGTACCCATTTACCGGTTTAACCTTACTGCTAGGTTTTGCTAGTGCCGATACCAAATCTGGGGTTCTTATTGTTGTTAACTTTTGTCATGTAATTTTTGCTTATCTTGTACATTGTGGCATGTGATTGTGATTTTCAGTCATTGTAGGGGTGCTATCTATTTATAGTCGTAATTGGATTAAAAATTAAAATTACCGAACTGAGTTGTCAAGAGACAAGTCCACGAGACAAAAACGACAAATCAGCAAGAACCACTTGAAAATTGTCAACCGCAATGGTCCTGGCTTGCCACAGGCATTTTAAAAGAAATGGTGGGTTATACCAGTTTTATGGCGTTTTAATATTACGATCAATAATTTTAAAATTAAAATGCTTAAGATGCTCAAATTTAGGTAAAAGATTTTAAAGAAACAAACAAAAACATTGTCGAAATGGCCATACAGAAACTTAATTCACAGTAACTTCTGGAGTTTGTTATATATTATCACTGGGCCGATGCCTTGTGATTGACTGTCAGTTCCCGTGGTTATTCACCAATACAATAGTCGGTACTTCGGTGCTTACCCGGAAACCAATTTGCAATGTATAAATTTAAGAAAAAATCCCTAAAACTAAGGAGTATCGTTCTCTTGTATTTCTCTGTCACTAGCTGATTTTGGCTTTCCGTTATATCTTGCTAGTTGTTTGTGCCTTATCAGATTTTACAAATATTTGGTTAATGGGTCTTCCAAATAGTATGGTTTGATCTGTACCGAGGAGACATAAGTTGTCGAAGTGCCCGTATATTTTATTTATTTATAATGACTTCGGTATTTTGCTTTTTAATTAAGTTTTATCTGCTTTGAAGACAATCCATGTAGTTACTCAAACAAGTAATGTCTTCTTCTATATCGGTTTGCTTGTTATTTCAGTTTTTAATTCAAGCATTTTGTTTGTCTGTGTTCTCGTTTTTGCCATTTCTCCGGACACAGCTTGTTCCCTCAATCTTCTACAGTCGTTTTCTAAAAACAAGTTTGCAATTCTTTCACTTTGTAGTTTTAACAGCCATAAGAATATTTAGTGCAGTAGACAATAAGTGAATTAAAAAATCAAGAATAACATAGGAATGAATTATATATCACTGGGAAGAGCAAGAAATATTCCATAATAATGTAGACAATTGCTGAATTCTTTTGGATATACGAGACGAAGAAAATCACTAAAGCGAGATTTGTTTAGTGACAAAATACCATCTGTTAACGGAAGCTGAAATTAAGGATTGGACTAGTTTTTTAAATCTTTTTTCAGCCAACCGATTAAATGGCCTAAAATTAGTAATAAAATCCGTAAGCGGTCATAGAATAATATACGACATTTAATGAAATCAATTTTTTAAAAGTGAATGTATTTTTCACATATTGTCTACTAATAGTGGATTTTGCTAAATTTATTTCGAAAATTGTAGTAGGGTATATGTGCATCTAGAATTTTTCATACAATAGATTAAAACATTTAACATGTTAATAAAAATAATAACTATCGCTAGTGTAATAATTAAGTCAGTTATTACCGTTATAAACAGATCTATTTCAACAGACTAAAGGGATTCTAATCGGAGCTAATTACGCTTTTACTTGGAATTTTAAGTTTTCGTATTCAAACTATAGGGATTAAAATGGGAACAAGATGTGCTTTTAACTGACTTTCCTTTATTTGTATGAAGCTTTTATAAAGGATTTCCTTTATTTGTATGAATATATTTTTGCTTTATAAAAGCTACGCCAACCAGCACAGTCATTCAGTTTAAGATTTCGCTACATTTACATTTTCATGATAATTCACGATATTTTCATAAGATATATCCCAGTAACATTTTAATTAAAGGGAATACTATTACAACTTATGCTGCTTTATACCTTATGTATTTGTTTTAAATTGACGATGATGGGTGTTTGAATATAAGCAACCAGCAAAAGATGACGATTTTAAGTTTTTCTAAAAATCGATATACTTACATCTCAAGTGTATAGTGTCCAATTCACAACTCATCTGATTAGTTACTGTTAATTATATACTGAACACACAGTGACTTTTTGCAAAGAAAAAAAATACTTTAAAAAATCTACCAACTAGGGGATATGTTCAGTCTTTGTAACTTTCGTTCCTTAAGATTTATATTGTCTTTGAAAAAACATCATTTAAGGATATTTAGGGTCAGTGTCACAAATCAGAATGTACATTTTCAACTGAATTCTACCTCTTTGCGGATTTGACATTACTGGTTTTGATTGTGCCATGGTTTGGCCCATTAACAGAATGATGCATGTTGTACTCGGATCACACCACGAGTGCTCAAGTTGTGTGTTTTTGTATTTTTCGTGTTTTGTGTTAATGTATCGTGTTATTTTTCCTCTGTTTTGTTTTAAATTTGTTTCTTTTGTCTTGGCACATTGGTTTATGTAAAAAACTACAGTTTTTCTTCCCCCTGTTTTCCAAAAATTCAATCAAATATGATTTGTTTTGCACCAAAACTTGCACCAACACAAGCACAAGTTATGTGCTATTCGAACAATGGCAAGAAAATGTTTCAATTTTTTCAGGAGAGAAATTGGTTATGTCGATAGCAAAACATTTCTAATGCCCGAATCGACATTAAAGAAAAGTTGAATTGGACTAAACAGAATGGAAAACAGCAAAATTTTACCACGCATATGACCTAACTTAATTTTGGTCATCTATTTTACTGTAATTGTTAGATATCTAGTTGCCGGAAAATTTTACACACATACTGGCCTCTCACTGATACTGTTTATGTCTACTGAATGTATGATGATTCTTGACCAAACCCTTCGGGAAGTTTGGAGTTTGATTTTTTGTCTTCCGTAGTGCGACAGTGTTTTACCAGAAAACTAGGCTCCTTGAGCTGGCCGGCACTTTAGCGCCGAGCACCCCGTGACTAATCTTTCAGAATTACGTATTGTCATTTTCTATCCTTTCAAGATTCATTGTTATACTATAGGGGAACGGGACAGATAAAGGGGGAGGGGAGGGTTTGGGTACCCATAAACCGGTTTAACCCTACCGCTGGCTATGGCTAGTACTGGTACCAAGTTCGGCTGTTCCGAGTTCCTATCGCTGTTTACGTTTGTCCTTTGTCTTGTTTGTGTTTTTCCTGTGTAGTTTTCTGGCAGATTGTGGCACGGACTGTAATTTTCAGCCATTGTAGATGTTTCCTGTTATCCCCTTTGTTACTTATATTTGTTACGTTTTTGAATTCAAAAGTAAAAGTGTGTTCCATCGCCATAAAATCTACAGAAGTAAATTTTACATCAGGTGAAACGCTTTAGATCCATAAAGTTTTGCTTGATATTTAGTTTTATGTTCACCTTGATAACCATTTTGCTTTACATCTTACATTTTATTTTCAGATATATATTCTGTTTTTAGATTCATAAATGTTTGTTCTTAAAAGTAAGAATCAGTCAATCTGGTTAATACCTTATATCATTGACAAAATGTTAAAACATGTATATGCCTGAGGCAATGGTATTGTAGGTTCTTGAAAATAGAATTGTGGCAAACTGCATCTTTACCAAAATGTCCAACTTGAAAAAAAAACATTTAATATGACATCATTTGATATTATGACGTCACAGCGCAGCATTTTATGAATTGCCCAGGACTGTTTTTATGTATTCGAAAACACTCAGTATACATTCAGTGTTGAAAACATTCATTTGTTCAACGGAACAGATATAAACTTTTAAAATTAATGACACACCAGTATGAACATGGTTATATCAGATTGCGACCAGATTTGCTTTTTTTATGAATATTTATAAAAGGGGTTCCTTGGTTTACAATTTTTGTTGTTAAATACATTTACATGTGGGAATTTCCCTGTACTCCGAAAATTTATGTATAGCTTCAAATGTATTATGTAAAGAATTTACATACATTTCAAAAATCATATGGTGTTTGAATGATTAATTTTAGTTGGAAATGCTTACGCATGTTGGGATGCATTTCCAAATTAAACTAATCATGTGGTTTATAGGTTTTGGTAATATAAATTAGCTTACCCTACAGATAGCTTTTGTTAGTGCTGGTGCAAAGTTCGTCAATCCAGAGTTCCTACGTTTCTGACATCAACTATCTGACAACAGTGGATATATACTTCAGTTGTTAAGTTTTGCAGATCACTTGAACATACACCAGAGGTGTACGTGGTACATGATTTTGATTTTTAATTATTCATACCAAAAATACCATTTTTTGAACTCAGTCATTTCTACATTAAATTTCTGACAAGAAGGGACCCCATTTATCAGGAGGAAATATCCTACAGTTTTGAAGATAAAAAGTTTACAATATGCAGATTCTTTGTACATATACCAGGATGTGTACGGTATTTTTGTTAAAGTAATTTTAACCTCACATGTCTGACAACAGATTAACCTATTTGCAAATCTCCTTCAGTTTTTACGACATAAAATTTTTAAATGGCTAATTATTTGCACATATATGGAAGGTATTCATGGTATTTTGCTTTTGTCGTAAAGTAAGTGACCGAACCGTCAGTCTAAAAATAATAATCCAAAGACAATTCCAACATCAGAAACACAAAGATACAAACACATCACATAAGTATGCCACAGAAAAAAAGAATTACAAGATAAAAAACAACACGGGTCCAAATTAAAACCATAGGTGACATCAGAAACACCAGTAGATTTCTACTGAAAATACCAGTTTTGAACTTTGTCATTTTTACCGCAAATATCTGACAAAAGGGTGCCTAATTGGTAACAGAGCAGAACATGGTCACCCTTCTGGAAGACGAACTTTTACATTTTTTACGGCAAACATCTGACAATAGGGTACTCCATTAGTTTAGAGCAAATCTCCAATAGTACAAGTATTTTCAACATGGTGTATCATTTGTTTGGCTAACTTGCAATGCGACACAATAAAGAGGTGGTCATAATGCAATTTGAAAGGGCAAAACTAAATGCCAAAATTTGAAATTATGAAAGTACATCCATATGAAAAATCCTCTCAAGAACAAGTACACCATTACTGAAATATAGGGCATACATCTATCGCATGGTGAATCTTTTACGGATTCTACATTAATGGAGAGACTAGTAATAAAAACTGAAGAGATATGGAGTGGATTCAAATGAGACAAAGTCTCAACAAATACATGGTAGAACCAAGCAATGGAAAAATTCTAAAAACTATGTAGGAGTGTATAGTACTCTGAAGATTTGGTGATCCCTTACTGTATTATGAAGCCAATGATTATATTTGTGATCATTTCTTTCTTGCGATCATTGATCAAACAAAGATGATAATAAAACTATGCAATCCTTTATCGGATAATTGTTATCCTTGATCGCAAGAACGTCATCTTTGATGCCAAGGTCGTGATTCTTGGTATAAGATATGTGACCTTTGATTACAAACTGTGATCCTTGATCAATGCTTTGGTAATTTATCTTAAGATTGTAATTGATAAAGACATAAGTTGTCGAAATGCGCATATGCAGAAACTAAATTAACAGTAACTTCGGTATTTGTTTTCCATTATGAAATA
This sequence comes from Modiolus philippinarum, assembly GCA_002080025.1. Lineage (NCBI taxonomy): Eukaryota > Metazoa > Mollusca > Bivalvia > Mytilida > Modiolidae > Modiolus > Modiolus philippinarum. The sequence continues at coordinate 91,882 of MJUU01038101.1, forward strand.
GACATATTTTTTTATTAAATGCTTTGTTTGTTAACCTCCGATTATTGAAACATTATTGAAATTTCCCTTTCCTCCTTTTTGCTCCTGTATTCCGATGTATAAGGTCATATCAAGTTAATTTGTAGATTCTCATCCATCTGAGTGGTCCTGATGGTATAGTACCCATGATATTAAATAAAGTTTTACATGCCATAGTCCATCCTTTAACTTTACTATTCAATCAGTCCTTGCAGTGTGGAAGATTACCCTATATTTGGAAATGTTCACATGCTACTCCAATAAATAAAAATTAAGGAACTGCATCAGAGATTTCAAATTTTAGACATATTTCACTGACTTGTGTTCTGTGTAAAGTGATGGAAAAAATCATAATTAAACATATGCATAACTATGTAATTGAAAATCATATTTTAACGGAACATCAGTCAGGATTGATACCAAAGGATTTTACTGTTAACCAGTTACTTAGTATTTATCACACTATCCTTATCAATCTTGATATTGGTAAGGGTGTGCGATTCGTTTTTTGTGATATATCTAAGGCCTTTGACCGAAATTGGCATAAAGGTGTTTTATTCAAATTGTGGGAAATTGGAATAAATGGAAAACTTTATAACTTAGATGAACGCAAACAAAAAGTATTCTTGGATGGATTTTGTTCTGGGTGGGAAGATATTGATGCCGGGGTACCTCAAGGCTCTGTTTTGGGTCCCTTTTTATTTCTTATATATATTAATAACATAGTTGATGGTTTGAATTGTCATATCAAACTATTTGCAGATGATACATTTTCATTTGTTATTATAGATGAGCAAAATTATATTCAGGCTGCTGATTATTTAACAGCTGACCTTGAGCATATACATAACTGGTCCCAACAATGGGCAGTGAACTTAAATCCATCAAAGACTGAATCTGTTTTATTTACAAGGAGAAATCCTGATAATATTCCACTTTATTGATTCAGCCGATCAAGTAAATGATGCAAAAACTCATACCCACTTAGGTTTGTATTTCAAAGGTAATTGTAAGTGGAATGATCATATTGACAAAATTTATTAAAAATCATGTGAACGACTAAATATTCTTAGAATGTTGAAATATCGGGTGACTCGAAAAGCTCTTGTAAATTTATATTTCTCTTTTATTCGTCCAATTTTAGAATATGCCGATACTGTATGGGATAATTGTACTATGTATCAGGCAAATTTACTTGAGAGTGTACAAGTCTCCGATCATACCCTTTTTTTTATTGCGGGCCTATATCTGCGGGCTAGCTTCAACTGCGGGCTGTTTTTGCGGGCTAGCTTCAGCTTAATCAAGTCGAGGCAGGTAAAATAATTACTGGTCTTCGTGTTAATTTGTCAAAATCTAAACTGTATGAGGAACTAGGATGGGAATCGCTTTATAAAAGGAGAGAAAAACACAAGCTTATTCTCAAGTATAAGATATTAAATGTTCATTCTCCTCCCTATTTATATGAACTTGTGCAACCATATGCTGTAAATGTACATGAATATAATCTACGTCAAAATATATCAAATAATAATCTCCTTTTGTAACACATCAGTATTCTATAATAGTTTTTTTCCCTAGTACTATACGTGCATGGAATTCTTTACCTGAAGCTGTCAAGTCCTGTCAGTCCATTCCTTCATTTAAAAGAAGTTTAAACTCTGATCTTAGAAAGTCACCCGAATATTTTAATATTGGTAACAGAAAAGAAAACATAATATATTGCCAGCAGAGAAATGAGGCTAGTAATCTAAATTCACATCTACAATCCCATTTCTTGTCTGACAATCCATTCTGCCTACACTGCAGGGACACGTTTGAAGATAATTATCACTTATTTCCTGCCCTATTCCTGCAACTGTAAGAATACCATTGCAAATTGCTTGCAACGAACTCAACATTGATTTTTGCATCCAAAATATTTTATATGGGAATAAATTATTATCTTATAAACAGAATGAAACATTAGTTTTTGCTGTCCATTCAATTGTTAAAAAATAGTAATAGGTTTAATACAATGTTTTCTAATTTTGAATAAACACTGTAGTAATGATAATAATATTCTTTATTTCAAGAGGGTTACACAGTTAGTAATACAACTTATCTTCCCTGAGGCCCTCACAAGATAAAATAAAAACAAATTAACAATAAAATGTATTTTACAATATACAATACTAGTATAACAATTATAATTGTTCAGACTGAGAACTCAACAAATAGTCTTTAATTTGCACTTAAAAGAATGAATATTAGGTGCATCACGAATAGATTTTGGCAGAGCATTCAACAAGGATGGTCCTGAATACATGAATGATTTTTTAAATAATTCTAAATTGGGTTTTTGAAGAGAAAGATTTCCTTGTATAACACTTCGAAAAGAATATGGATTATTTTCTGAGACATATTTGAATTTATCAACAAGATAAGTTGGTGCATCATTTTTGATACATTTGTATGCAAGTAAGCATTTATGATACTTTATTCTTTGGTCAACAGTCAGCCACCCAAGCTGATTAAACAGGGGTTTTGAAGGGGCAAAGGGGTCTGTGTCTAGTATTACTCTAGCAGTTCTTTACTGCAATTTCAAAATTCTATTTAATTCCTCGTTATTACAGCCACTCCAAGTTATGCAACAGTAATCTATCAGGGGAAGAATATATCCATTGTAGAAAAGTTTTCTTGCATCAAGATTTAAATATTTTTT